>JAUNZO010005003.1:0-50049 GCA_031894775.1 Chloris gayana
ATTACTTTTTAGGTAGAGCTCCAATAAATCAATGTGATGACCAACATTGATACAATAAGAGATGTTAACATTTGCATGCAGAGAATCTATGTTGCAAGAACTCAATGATACAAGTAAGGCATATCATCTAAGGAGTAATTCTTCATATGACCCCATTATGAAGTATAATCCCCAATTTCGACCCTCTTTCTTTTTTACTTTTCTCATTTGATCCCACTTTTCAAAACTAAGACTACCATCTAACCCTGCTTCGACACCATGTTAGGATTATTGTAACCTATGAAACATAATACAATAAATCAATGTGATGACCAACATTGATACAATAAGAGATGTTAACATTTGCATGCAGAGAATCTATGTTGCAAGAACTCAATGATACAAGTAAGGCATATCATCTAAGGAGTAATTCTTCATATGACCCTAGTATGCAAAGGCCAAGATGACACGCGCGCGTGTGTGTGTGTGTGTTTGTGTGTGTCTCTGTGTGTGTGTGTGTGCGCGAGAGAGAGAGAGAGAGAGAGAGAGAGAGAGAGAGAGAGAGAGAGAGAGAGAGAGAGAGAGAGAGAGAGAGAGAGAGAGAGAAACTAAATCTACTTTATAAAATTTGAGATTGTAGGCTTAAGATAATTTTTACAACCATTTATATTAAACAAAATAGAAGTTTTTTAAATCGTTTAGCCCGTACATGTGCACGGGTTGATGGACTGGTTTGACTAACAAGCTTTCCTGCCATTGCAAATTATATGTGGCATTATCTAGGGCCACAAAAATGAATTTGTCAGCAGTTGCTTAACCATGATTCATAAATATAGAGGGTCAAAATATTGTCGGCAAGAAAAATTCTCTATATATGGTGTTAAATTTCATTCGAATAAATTCATCATACAAAATCTGAATCTGATGCTAAACTCAAATGCATGCTGCAGTTTCTGGGTACTAATGGTTTAAATTCAAATCATGTTAACAATGGGATCGCTACAGGAGACCAAGCCATGTTTTTAGAGTGTCCAGGAGACCAAAAACCCAAGAAATAATTGAGGGTTTATAACATGATGAGTTGTGGAGGTTCATAAGGCATTTCTCTATTTATTTGCACGTCTAAGATTTAATAAGACACATAATGAACAAATTGCTATGCAGATAAACTGTAGATTCACACTTGCATGTATTAGTTATAATTACTTTTTAGGTAGAGCTCCAATAAATCAATGTGATAAACAACATTGATACAATAAAAAATGTTAACATTTGCATGCAGAGAATCTATGTTACAAGAACTTAATGATACAAGTAAGGTATATCATCTAAGGTGTAATTCCTCATGTGACCCCATTATGAAGTCTAATCCCCAATTTCGACCCTCTTTCATTTTTACTTTCTCATTTGATCCCACTTTTCAAAACAAAGACTACCATCTAACCCTGCTTTGACACCATGTTAGGGTTATTGTGATCTATGCAACATAATAATATGCTCATTGATTGAGAAATGTATAATGAATTCAAAAATGACTAAAGTACTCCGAGGGAAAATATCACATTAAGTATTCCATTACATCTTTTCTCAAAATTTAATTAATCCCTAACGAAAATTGGTTGTAAAATAGTCTATGTTCATATTGCAGCACATTAAAAAACAAAAAGAGCTGGGATCAAACTACTGAAAGTATTCAAAAAGTTGGCAAAATGGGCAAGATAAATTTGACTTTTACATGGTGAGCAATTGCCCCATCAACTAAAGATGTTCAGGTAGAAATGAGAATAGGAAATGTAGAGTTGTATATAGGAAAGAAGTTATTTTTAAAATAATAATTATAATGTAAGCAGGTACAAATTAGAAAGTATCCAAAGGCCAAGATGACACGCGCGTGTGTGTGTGTGTGTGTGTGTTTGTGTGTGTCTCTGTGTGTGTGTGTGTGTGAGAGAGAGAGAGAGAGAGAGAGAGAGAGAAACTAAATCTACTTTATAAAATTTGAGATTGTAGGCTTAAGATAATTTTTACAACCATTTATATTAAATAAATTAGAAGTTTTTTTAAATCGTTAGCCCGTACATGTGCACGGGTTGATGGACTGGTTTGACTAACAAGTTTTCCTGCCATTGCAAATTATATGTGGCATTATGTAGGGCCACAAAAATGAATTTGTCAGCAGTTGCTTAACCATGATTCATAAATATAGGGCCAAAATATTGTCAGCAAGAAAGATTCTCTATATATGTTGTTAAATTTCATTCGAATAAATTCATCATACAAAATCTGAATCTGATGCTAAACTCAAATGCATGCTGCAGTTTCTGGGTACTAATAGTTTAAATTCAAATCATGTTAACAATGGGATCGCATAACACAAGGTTTGTTACTCTGAAATAATAGTTTCTTTCCCATAAAAGCTAGAAAATAATAAGTAATGTTATAAATTGTAACAACAATCTTAATGAAACTATGAAACATATATAGATAGTTTTGTATTTTATATACATTCATAAATCAGGATAGAAACGTGATTTGTAAATCAAAAAATTAGCAACAAGTGTGAAACTATCATATTTCAACTTTTTCAGTGGACTGATCTAAAAAGAGTGATAAAAATCACACGGAGCATATCAACGGCTATCTGGAACCTTTTCTTTCCCTGCCGTGGAACACTCCTCTTATCAAGTGGTGCACCCAAATCAGTTGGAAGATTGTCCTATCTGGAAGTGACTCTATCAATCTCTTGTAAGTATTTTTGAACATCTCAACATAGTAATAGTGATGAAAATAAAGTCCTCCATCCTAACATCTCTAAATAGTTGTGTTGTTGTCACACATAAAAGCATGTGAACACGGGTTACCAGTATTTGTCATTCCTCACAACCGCTCTCATGGTTCTATGCCTTAATAACATGACACGATTATGGTGCTGCTCAAACCACAAGGACACTTCAGGATCACTCAAAATGTTGTACATTAGATAGTCATCGACATTATGTTACAAACAGTTTATTGCAAATCAGGCACACATGAAAACATTGATACGAAAAGCATACTTTGTTTCTACAACCATATTCAGACCCATCTTGTTCAGGCCATCGACTTCCTTAAAATCTG
Organism: Chloris gayana; assembly: GCA_031894775.1. Lineage (NCBI taxonomy): Eukaryota > Viridiplantae > Streptophyta > Magnoliopsida > Poales > Poaceae > Chloris > Chloris gayana. Next base: position 3,094 of record JAUNZO010005003.1, read on the forward strand.
TTTCTCCTACAGTTTATAGCAACTCAGAATTGATATTAAAATTGCAGTACGAATGAACGCAATAGATTGGTCGAATTCTGACCAAAATGACCAATGAGTGGAGGGCCACCAAGTTGGACAGAGACCGGCGGCGTGAGAGAGGCACATTAGGGCAACCACAATGTCGCAGTCAAGAGTAGTCTATATAAATAGGTCTCACAACATGCAGTCTATAGTTACAGATAGGTTCATAATGTCTAAATCAAAAGCAGTCACTAGAGTAAGAGAGGAGTGTGACTGATAAAATATTTTTTATTCACTATAGCTAATCCATAAGGAATGACAACATACCAGTGACAATGCTTCGTCCTAACAAAAAAAAAAAGTTACAATGCTTTGGAAAATGTGAAAAATTCATTTAGGGTTTTGTAGATTATCCAAAGAAAAAAATGTAATGCTTTTGTAATGATTTATTTAGACAAATTTATGTAGCTCCTCATCCTATGAAGTGTATTATAACTTTTTTAAGAACTTTTTAAAATACCTTTCTTAAGAACTTTGTAAAATACCTTATGGACCTGTTGTTTGCCATTCCGTGTAATTTTTTTTTTGCAAGGGAGCCATTCCGTGTAATTAACACTGCTAGTCACCGCTGAGACATTTTGCAAAAATATATGTTCGGGCCGGCCAGTATACTCCTTTATGGCTTGCTTTATTCCATTTCTCCCAGTATTTATTTTTTCAATCAACACGCGGCAGGGTGTCCGAAATTCTTCTGCTTTTGTCGTGGGTGTCCTAGGATGTAGTGTGTCAGAAGTAGTACAGTAATAATAAAGCGCAAAGGTAGCCTTGCCGCCTTGCCACCCTCTGGTGAGTTCGTTCCTGGCCGGGCTCTCGCGCGTCATCCAGAACCTCCAGACGCGTGTCCTGCTACGTGTGATACCTTCCATGCCAACGCCGTCTAACGATTCAACAAATTTTTATATATATACATCCCGGTTGCGCCCAGCTCGATCGAGGCCTTTCTTTTCTCGATCTCCAGAGTGAGCTAGTTCTACCAGCCAAACTAACCAACCGGGTCCGTGTTCTTAGCTTGATCCGCTGAAGACGACTACAAGCCTGCGAGAATGATCCATGGCGAGGACCTGGTCCGGACCAAGATAGTCACCATCGGCGAGGCCCTCGTAGCGGTGGCGCAGGACAGCAAGGCGGTGACCGTCGGCGAGGCCCTCCAGGCGTTGGCGCGGAGCAAGGCCGGCGACAAGCCGGTGGACTTCGCCGACGCGGCGGCCATCCAGGCCGCGGAGACGTGCGCGGCGGGTTCAGACGGGAACGAGCCCGGTGGCCTCGCCGCGAAGGCGCTGCAGGCGGCGGAGAGGAACGTGAAGCCGGCGGACGAGCGAAGCGGCGCCGTGGCCACCGTGAGGCTCAGGGACGTGCTGATGGGCGACGATGATGCTGCGGCCAAGCTCGGCGGGAAGGCGGTCACCAGGCAGGACGCCGACAAGGTGGCCGAAGCGGCGAGGAGCAACGCCGGGAAGAGGGGTGCCGGCGCGGGCAAGGCCGTGGTCGAGGCGGTCATGGCCGCCGCTGATATGAACGAGGGTCGTAGAATGGTCTAGTAACCATCCGGGAAGTGACGGTTCGCGGCTTTGTCTTGTGTTGTTGTAATATCTTTACCTTTCTACGTACGCAGCTTTGGTTGCAATAAATAAATAAAATGGACCGTGCATGCATGGCCCCCTACCCATTGCACGAGCGTGTCACCAGCAAAAAAAATCAGCTTTGCACGAGCGCACCATATTTGCAGGGACCGACATGGGAACGGTCTAGGAACAAGAGAAATTTCCTTATTTACCATCCAAAGTTACACTTGTTCCTTATTTACCATTCAAAATTTTAATTTGCCTTATCTGCCATCAGATCCGAAAATGATGCCTTTTTTACCATCGCTGTTAACTTTCACAATGGACGGTGTTAAATTGGACCAGAAAAGACGTAATTACCCCTGGAAAAAAAAACTAGTTTCCGTTTATACCATTATGACATGACAATATATATTTGCATAAACTAAGAAATGTATAATCAGAGCAAACGATATGCACATATACAAATTTATGGTTGCATAACACATGGTGAAATAGCATTGCACAGATAATGGTGGAGCCATCAGCTCCAAAGTTAAGGTCACATGACCAGCAGTACATGCATTGGTTCATTGAGACTAATCAAAAGGACCATCCAGATTGTAGCTACAAGTTCACAACTATTACATAGATGTCAAAATATACCGGCACATTGCCACACATTCCATGGTAGTCACAGGGAGAGCCTTCGTTTGCTTCTTGTGGAGAATGTAGGACTATGAGGCTGAAGTGCTTTGCTTCTAGTGCCCATTGCGGGGCTGTCATGTGGTACCACAGCATGCTATTTTTTTCCCTTCCCTTTTGTTTGGTTCTTATTTGCATGTCTTTTCTTTCCTCTAGCACTGGTGGCAGCAGTAGCTGATTGCTCAACTAGACATGAGGCAGGGAACTCAATTGAGAGTGCTTCAGGCAAATTAGAGCCACTTTGTGACCTGCACTTGTTGTTTACATGTTCAGATATTTCACATATTTAAATCAGACCATATTACAACATATATTGACTCATTTACCCAATTGTTCGCCCAGAATGTGATGTATCACCTTTTCCTCTTTTCTTAGTACTAATTTCAATGTTTTGGCTGTTGTTGGCAAACAAGTTAGTCTTAAAGCAAAATATCATGGAAACATAGACATTGGTGGTAGATTGTACTAACCTTGGAGGAAAAATCATAGTTTGTGATAGCGATTGAGACTCAGCAGGGACAATACTAGTCTCAGTAGGTACTTTGCTTGCTCTTTTTCTCTTTTTTGGTGGTCCCCTGCATGAGAAATAAGAAATTACGTTAGAAAAAAACATATATAATTAGAAAGGGAAAATGGCTGAAACATCATGCAAACAAGTGAAAATACCTATCAGCCATCATTGCTGCAATGTCCTCAGGATCACCTTGTTTGCAGTTTTGCCAATGATGACCGTAGTCCTTACAAATGGGACATTTATGTTGCCCTTTCTTCCCTGATTTGCTACCTTTGCCCTCAGTGCAACCTTTGTACCTCTGGTTTTTTCTCCTACCAGCTACAGCTTTTAAAAGTGGTGGATACATGAAGAAGCCATGGGAAGATTTAGGCCATTGGGACTTATCTGGTATGGCTGGAATTAACTGAGCATATGCTGCCTTAAATTTTTGCACAGAGTAATAGAAGTCCACATAGTTTTCTAGAGGCGCTTCATCCAATGACGTAATGAATGCTATAGCATGGACACAAGGAATGCCAGAAAGTTGCCACTCTCTGCAAGAACATGTTCTTTCATGTAAATTCACCACGAATCTAAACCCACTGCCTCCGAGTACAGTAACTTCTCCAACTTCAGGTGAGCAAGTGACTACATCTAAGTCCAAGTCTCTACTCTTCTCTTTCAACTTCTTGATTATGTGAGGCAGAATCAAGCCCTCCAACTTTCTGGACACTTTTCTCCTTTGCTCCCACTTGATCATGAGCAATTGTCTAATCTTATCCATCAAGTCATCCAAGTTCAAGACTTTATGGTCTTTGATCCAGTTGTTGAAGCTCTCAGCTAGATTGTTAGTCACATAGTCAACCTTGCATAGAGTTGAGAACTGGCTTCTAGTCCAAAGTCTACTGTGACTTTTTCGTAGATAATTTGTGGCAGCTGGTTTTGCTATTTCCATTGCAGTCCAATGTTTGTCAAAAAAATGGGGATGCCAAGAGTATGCTGCTGCCCAAAGATGGTCATCGAACACCTTTCCATGAAACCTCTTTTTGAAGTTTTGGACTAAATGGAACATACACTCTCTATGTTCTACTTCAGGAAACACTTCCTTAACTCCTGTCATAACCGGTTTTCCAGCATCGGTGCATATAGCTAAGCCAACTGGGGATCCTATAGCTGCCCTAAGCCTTTCCATGAACCATATCCAGTTCTCATTAGTTTCAGAATCCATAACTCCAAAAGCCACAGGGTACATCCAATTATGACCATCAACAGCACATGCAGTAGCTAACTGACCTTTAAATCTGCCCGTCAAGAATGTGCTATCTACTGCCAAATAAGGCCTACAACCATTAAGAAACCCATCTATGCAAGGTTTCATTGCAAAGAACAACCTTCGAAATCTAATCTTGCCATTTATTATGTGATGGTCAATGTCAACAAATGCTACCAGGACAAGAACTCTCTATTTCTGCCTTAAACCTATACAAGTTGTCAAAACTGCTATCCCAATTGCCATAGAGCTGATTCAGTGCTAGTTCCTTACCCATATAGACTCTTTTGTAGTGAACATTAACCTTGTACTTGTCTTTAATCCTCCACTGCAGCTCCTTAGCTCCCAAAGTTGCATCTTCAATAAGCCAGTCCTTCACTTTCTCGCACATCCAATGTTTCGACGCATTTTTGGCCTTCTTTTTCCTCCTTGTGCTGCTGCAATCATGTTCAAAAGGGTTCTTCTTCACCTGAAAATTTAACATACAACAATCATTAATAAATGCAGCAGGCATAAATCATTTACTTAAGTAGACATTACCATTATAGAGACATCATCTTCCATTGTTGAAGCATGTATCCTCCAAGGGCAATTATCTTCTTCTTTTCGGGAACAATAGGCCCTGAAGCGATCTGGTTCACTCTTTTCAATGTTATATTCAAATTCATGTTTGATAGCATGCTGAGCAAGTGCCAATTTAAATTCAGCAATGTTTTGATATACAATGCCTACTGTCATTGGAGGGTCTTCCTTATCATAAGCAAATTGTCGAATATGATCAGGCATCGAATCTTTTGCTACCAACTCCTCCACAAATTCAGACTCAGACTCAGATCCAGAATCAGACCCAGAATCAACATTAGAATCCTCCTCTGGAACATAGTCCTTGTCATCATTACCATGAACAATGAGCTCGAGACCAGCTACGCGTTCTTTGGCTAAGTACATGTCCTCTTCATCAACACCGACATGTTCATTCTCAGGTATTGGATTTAATAGATAGTTATCATCATCTGGTTGCATGCTACTACCAGGCTGCTGCTCAGTTTCGGTTGTTTGTACACTAGGAGCAGCATCACTATGCCCATTTTTAGATGGTGTAATAGGCCAAACATTTATAGGTTGACGCACATCAGAGGGAAGAGAATATCCAACAGTAATGCGCACAACCTTACTTTCAACATGTCTATCAAACATAGCTTGCAATTGTTGATCTGTTTTAACTTCATGAAACACTTGCAGCGCATCATCATAGTAATGTACAGTGGCAACTTTATTGTAACCATGTGGAAATTCATCTAAGATTGACTCAACAAAGTCCTTGAAGTTCGTGGTGTCAGCATCCACAAACTTTTCAAACCTAAAGCAATCGACATCCTTTCTAACAGTTTTAGGGTTGCCAAACAATTTGACTTTTACATAATAACTTGTTTTAGGATCCATCCTGTACACAACAACACAACAGGATGTCTCCTACTGCTCAGCAATACACAATTAATTTAGTATCAAAATAGAAAAGAAATTTACCCTTCGGGAAGCCAAGAATGGTCGGGACTTGCTGCTGAATCCGCCATCTTTCCTCAGTAGGTTCGACCTCAGGCAGGCAGCACCTAAACAACGCTTAGTCCACGCTGCGATGCCCAGGATGTGTGCAAGCCGTCGCCTAGGGACGCGTGCAGGCTGCGTCCTCGCCGTGCCCGCCCGGACGCACGCCAGCCGCACCGCGCCGTGCCCGCCCGGACGCACGCCACGCCGCGCCCGGACGCACGCCAGCCGTGGCGCGCCGCGCCGGCTCGGACGCACGGGAGCTGCGCCCGCCCGGACGCACGGGAGCCGCGCCGGCCCGCACGCACGGGAGCTGCGCCCGCCCGGACGCACGGGAGCCGCGCCCGCCTGGCCGCACGGCAGCCGCGCCGCGCCGCCCACGATGCACGCTGCACGCGCCCGCCTGGCCGCACGGCAGCCGCGCCGCACCGCCCACGATGCACGCCGCACGCGCCTCGCCTCGCTCGCAGCGCCCGCCCAGATCTTGCACGCTCAGGCTGCGCCGCCCACTGCCTAGGGTTCTCCCACAGGCCCGTGCAGCAGCTCGTAGATTAGAGAGATTTGGGGACATTGGTTAAACGGGAGAGAGAGCAGGGGTAGTTTCGTATATTTCCTGTAGCTATGGACAGTTTATGTGACGGAAGTAACGTTAATGGTAAAAAGGCATCATTTTTGGATCCGATGGCAGATAAGGCAAAGTGAAATTTTTGATGGTAAATAAGGAACAAGTGCAAATTTGTATGGTAAATAAGGAAATTTCTCTAGGAACAACCGTGCCAGCGACAGCGAGGACCGAGATGAAGATCTCGGCGGAGAGCAAATCGCTGGTCAATAGGTGTGAGTTCGGCTCCTGTACAGGGTGCCAGGGTGCCCTGCACATATTAGGTGCAGGGCCAATAGGATTGTGACACGTATCTTCTAGGAGGCTAATTAAAAATTATCAGAATTTAAGTCTGCAAATCCGTGGCTGTTTAGTGCCTGAATACACATTTGTTTGATAATTTTTTTTCTTCGCAGATAATCTGCTCGTTTACAATGGAGTTCACACATTATTTTTTCAGTCATAAACAAGCTGAGTTGAAATGTTTTCAGTTCAGACTATTATTTCGCCAAGCTCTTCATTTTGATTTTTGATGTACCTTGAAACGTTTAGATGTGACCATATAATTATGTTCTTGGTAGATGTAGATCTTTCAAGTTTGATGTTGTCAATAAGCCTATTTGCACTCATGAATACTAGGAGAAGTATTTACGGCGGCGGAGCGTACGTCCATATATTGTATAACAGCAAGGTATTCATCACCTTTAACTTTCATTAATTCCCGTTTAGCCAGGACACATGTCACAATCCTATTGGCCCTGCACCTAATATGTGCAGGGCACCCTGTACGGGAGAAACTCAATAGGTGTTGCTGCTTATGAGGTGTGCTGGTCGTCAACCGGGTGGCGCATACCATAAGTTCGTAACCCTTGAGGATGCTGCAGTTCGGAGACATGGACCGGAATGTTACCAGGTACCTTTATTCAAGGGTATTCCGCCATTATTTTGGACAATTTATTTATTATATATATAATGTAATCATGTATATGTATAAAAAAATAAACTAACATTTAGAGATGTTCAAAGAGGACAGGTCAAGTGGACTGGCACGAAGCCCTTAAAAAGAAGCACGACATGAACCCGGCGCGGCCCGGTGGTAAGGGCCATGCTTGGGCCGAGGAGAAGGCCTTAAGGGCGGCACGACACATATTGTTTATATTTAATACAAAATAATTATACTTCACAATGAAACAAATAAGTTTTGTTAGGCTTATGGTAAGGCAACTTGCTACACAACACGTATTGGGTTCAAATCCTAGAATTGCTTCCTTTTTACTCTATTTTCTCTCCCTTTTATTATTAATGGACTATAAATTAATAATAAGCCGTCATGCTGAAGGGGCCGGGCCAGCACATTTAGGCAAGTGCATGCCATACCATGGACTGATAGTCAAGCCCGTGGGCCACCTCGGCACGGCCCCGAAAAGGCTCATGTGTTGTTCTGGCCTTAAACTAAATGTGCTAGGATGGGCTGCCTGTTTGGACAGCTCAATCTAAACAAAGAACGAAGCCCACTCAGACAAACTTAAATCGTCATCCCACTCTTCGGAGCTAGCCTAAAAGCCCAGCTGGCCAAGCCGGTCGAATTCATTTCTCTAATCTCACATCCGCTTACTCTGCCGCCTACCGCAGGACCAAAACGTAACAGCCGCCCCTGCCCCCGCCCTCAGCCACAGGTGCATCTCCGGTCCATGTTCCCACCATTGATGAGCGTCGAGCCACACCCAACCCAGCCCCCTGCTCCTCTGGCCCGGCGCAGCCCTGCGCAGCTGAGGGGTGTGTTTGGTTTGGCTTTTCAACCTGCTTACAACCCCTATCACCCGCCCGGCTGGCAGTCGGCCTAGCCACCCTCTTAGCGGCAGCCCTGTACGGCTGCGTCCTGCAGCCACTGCTGCCCCGAGCTGAACGCCTCAACCGCTATGCAGGGCGGTAATTGTGACCAGGGATTAGTGAATTTTTAATTGTGACCAACTGCATTAAGGATTGTTTAATTTTGAGTCGTGACCAAATACAAGTACTTCTGATCTGACTAATTGTAATTTGCTGCAAATGGTGTTGAGATGGTTTTTTCTATGATGAATTTTATCAAAAACAAGTTAAGAAGCAAGATAGGGTAGAAGTATTTGAATGGATGCTTGGTCATATTCATTGAAAGGCAATTCTTTTTGCAAGCTAAGGATGAGGACATCACCACTCACTTTCAGAGCACTAAGAATCACAAAGTTAATCTATAATTTGTAAACTCTCTTCTCATTTTGCTATTTATTTATTATCATTTTGTCATTGATATAATCATAATTTATTTCTTGTATTTTTGGACACTTAATTATACATCACTGCTACATAATTATGCTATCAAAACTTTTTTTGAGCATTCCAAATTTTGAATATCCATGGCTCAAATCCTGGATCCGCCACTGGAAGCATTGTTACTCAAACAGATGGTAGCTATGAAGAGTCTATCTGAATAGATTTGCCTATGTAGAAGACACTAGACGCATTAAAATGCAAGGACGAAGATGGTGGTTAGAGAAGCTACCAAAGGAGATGATGGTTTATTATTCAAATGATAGTACACATCTCCATCTTGTAGGGTACCTCCAGCTCCGGCCATCTAGTCGACCCTCAAGCTCCACCAGGACCGGCCACTGTGACCAAACAGGCTAGCACCGGAAATCTTCGCCTCCACCCAGGGTGAGCCCCCCCCCCCTCCTTCATCCTTCCTCTTGCTCCTCCTACTGAACTCGCCGGTGACCAGTTGTACAATCGAGTTTGGGTTTGGGTTAGCTTTTGGGTCTCCTTCCACCTCTTCCGGACATGGAGGAGGCTCAGGGGCGGTGGTCCAGCGGGGTGGCCGCGCACGGCAAGAAGGCAGTTGGCCGAGCTAGCAGTGGTGGCATCGAAGTTGGACTAGTTAGTGGCGCGGCTGCATGATGACAGAGGCGGTGGCGATGCGCTGCCAGCCGCCGGTGGTGGCAACGGGGGTGGCTGTGCGGTGGGCGGCGATTGCGCTGGAGTCGCACCGGCAGGTGGGCCGTCAGGCAGGGGTGGCTGCCGTCGTTGTCAACAAAGAACGACAGAGAGGGGCGAGGAGTGACCCCGTGTTGATGCAGGGAGGACAGAAACAAGATCCAAGAGGCACAACACACAGTTGATGACATTGCAACTATAGATAGCCGCGGCAGGGTGCTGGTTATAATTAAACCCAGAATTACAAATTAAGATCAGAACTAGGCTGGAAGGTGGAGTGGTGTGTGTTAATGTTAGCTAATGTTAGAACACACCTGTTCATTAAGGGCCTAACCTAACAATGAATCATAAAGTGTCATAAAACAGTACTACTCCTTACTAAATTGTTGTCGCCGTTGACTTTTTCGTAACGTTTGACCATTCGTCTTATTCAAAAAATTTCTTCAAATACAAAAAGTTATATGCTATATTTCAAGTTTCTTTAGTGATAAATCATATTCCAACAAAATATATGATATTTCTTAAACTTTTTGAATAAGACGAATGGTCAAACGTTACGAAAAAAGTCAATGGCGACAACAATTTAGTAAGGGAGGGAGTATAAATTAGTAAATGTATTGGTATGTTTATAGTATCATTATTGCAGGACGCTAGAGATCAGGCTGTCACTATGATATGCTCAACCGATGGCTGCCCTTTCAATTCTAGCGAAAACGCTCCAATCCTACTTTATCTGACCGTTTACAGAGGTGATATATTCTATATGAATATAGCTAATATTGGATATGTATCTTTGTGCACATTTAATTCTCATATGAATTTGAATTTAGATCATGAAAAATTGATGACAACAGAAATTGGATACCTCCATTTTAGTATTCTTTTAGGAAACAAGTAAGGATATACATATAATTTTTTAGAGCATATAAACATTTCAGATATTGCATGCGGATGCCAATATGAATCCTCTAGGTTGTGATTTAGTGACTTTATCATAGATATTGGATATGGCTAGATTTATTTTGAAGTGTCTGGACATTAGTGCGGGATGGTACAAAGATTCAGGTACTAGCGAATAATATAAACCAGAAACATATCTCATATTTATCTCATAATGGTGCAAGGATATCAAAACATGCAACAAGGTACCTCAACATTAATTTAGGAGGTACAAAGATTCGATCATGTAATAATAATTAAGTACACACAGCCTAATATGCGTCCCGGCCTCTATATATAGAACCATTGACAAACAAAGCAATAAGCATACTGGAAAATTGCAGAACAGTCACAGCACTCCAACATTGTTCTTCTCCTGATGGCCGCCGTCAAGAGCAAATCAATGAGGGTGGCTCTGTGCGCTGCTCTTTGCATTGTTGCGATGGCGTCTTCAGTCCTCTCCATGGTTTCATTATCTTCCTGGATGCATGGTTTGCTAACTGCTGAGATCTATCGATGTGGGTCGCTTGACCTTTGCAGTTCGGAAAGATTGTTTCGACATCGACCCATGCACTTTCAGGCCGTGCACCCTTCGTTGTCTGAGCGAGGCCAAAACGGTAGATAAGCCTGTGAAGAGTGCCTGTGATACGCCAAAGAAGTGCTGCTGCAGATATTACGAGTGGCATCCCTCTCCCCCGCCGCCCAAAATGGCTGGAGTAGCTGCTGTAGGTGTTGATGACGACGGTGGGTTCCTTGGTTGAGTAGTACTGAATTAAGAAACGTTGTGGCTGGACTCGTTCCATGGAAGGATCCTATATATCCATCTATGCAGAATGTTATTGCATGTAATCCATCCATCTATCGAAATAAGAAAATCATTAAAATAAGCGTGTTATTTTTTTTCCTGCTGTTGTAGCTAGTACTTATCTCAATCCCAAACCCTGTGCCTACGAATCTTGTATCCATCTACGACAAAAATTTTACCATGAAACTCCGATGTGACGTTACAATGACGGTGGGGATAATCCGGTCGTGGCCATGGTGAAGCCCGCTGCTACTGTCGTTGCTCCCTAGCGTCTGGTTTGGATTCCCTCAGGAATCCCTCACTATTTATCATCGGCTTCACTGAGAAGTCTAGCGTAGCCGCCTAGACTCCTGCGCGTGCATGATCCCTAGCCTAGATGGATGCCATGTGATAAAAAAAACTCGACCTGTCGGGGAACGAAGCCACTCCGATAATATTATCTAAGGAGAAGAGTCTTCTCAACGCTGATCGAGACAATCCCGACCCCCTCCCCAACCATACATAGGAACTCAACTGGCCTCGTGAGTTGTGGCGCGAGCTTTTGCCTATGCTTTGATCTAAAGAAAGCGAGAAGATTTTTTTTCTCAGAGATAAACCTCCGTGCGACACCCGAGTCCATCCCAGAGATCGGACTCGGGTGAGCGCGATGCTAACCGGCCAACCGGGGCGCTGCCACCGAGCCGCTGGCTCGTTCGCGGATGCCTTGTGATAAGGCTGAGACGTGCAACATGTTGGTGCTTTCTTCTCGCTAACTTTGTTCAATAATACTCCTTTTTCGGAGTAGTGAGAGACCAACATTACTCGGCTGTCCTTCTCACTGATTCACCACAGCTATATGCACGCCACCCCTGTACTCCGTATATCGTCCTTTCCACATCCGACTCTCCAAAATAACTTGTGTTTTCTATCGTGTTTTACGTTTGCATCCAAACCGGAGCCTTCGGAAGATGGAACCCTTTGATACGAGGATAAAAAATTCCCCACGTCAGGTGTAAGAGGGAAGTTGACGAAATCTGCCGAAGCAGGTACGTGCACCCACGCGAAAACGCAATCCCGATCTCGCTCGCCGGCCGGGACCTCATGACCTGCGCGCAGACCAGGTCACCGGGAAGACGGCCGCTTTTTGCTCTTCCTCATGCTATCTCGCCCACTAGGGAGTAGGAAGCTCTCCACACTACATCTTCTTCTTGTGCTGGTGGTTTAGGAACGATGCTAGCTAGTTTTCCACAGATTCATCCTGGTTCTCCTGATTCTGCGTTCCGTTTTGCGGGTAGATTCGTGAAGAGGCCAGGAATTTCAAACCAGACTTGTTAGTTGTTACATAAAGCACCCCTTTACGCAGCAGGTCTGCTTCTTTCTGTTTCTTAGTTCAGTATACAGAACGTGCTGTGTGCTGCCATGTTGGGTGCAAAACAGAAGTGCAAACTGAACAAATCATTTCAGTTAGTGGTACTTCAGTTCCCCATTCATTCAGAGTGAACGAACCAGCAGCTTCAGTTTCAGGTTTGCTTCTCGCAAAAAAAAGAAAAAAGTTTCAGGTTTAAGTTCCGTTGATTTCCAGCTTAGTAATTCAATGTAATCCCAGTTCTGCCACTCTATCCGAAGAGCCTGCACTTCTGAAAAAAGAGCCAACAAAGAGCATCTACATATATATGGCAATACACTCTAACTTGTTTTATTGGAGAACAAGCTCTAATTATTAAAGAAAATGGAAACTATGTAAATGCTCGCGCTGTTCGGCTGGCCATAACTGGCTTCTGCTGCGGCTGCTGCTGGCTATACCAGCCGTTCGGCCGCGCTGTCGGCTGGGCTTCAGCTCAACCACAAATTGCTGGCTTTTATGCCAGCCGAACAGAGCTTATTTTCATGACACTATTACTGTAGCGTATATTTTGACCAAACTAATAACTGCCATGGACAATCAGGCTCTAAAATATCATGACAAATAGTCAGTTGGCAATTTCTTTTATGTACCGACATTCTGTCGGTTGGTAATTGTCTTAACATTTAATAGTCAATCTACCCACGCATTTGCGTGGTCCATGATCTTCTTTTAATTGTACACTTTTTACTTGTATTAATAAAGTTATTAACCATTCATATGGTTTATTTTTGGTAACTCAATGGAAAAAGTAATTACCCTATAATCTTCTTTAAATTGTACACTTTTATCTTTTATCAATCAAATTATAAATTTGATTAAATGTTCAATTTATTGAAAGGATTAATGATTTTATCTTTAAAATATGGAAGCTTATATTTGTTTCTACTCTTCATTTACAATTTTTGTAAGGCAAACATGTCTACCTCGAGTATTTTAGGCTATGAATTGGGATTAGAATACCAATAAAAGATGTAAAATGAACTCTTTTATCGAATTGTGTGGGTAAAACAAACCAAACAATAGTTTAGGGGGTTATCTGGACTTTGGTCAAACTTGGAGGGAGTAAAGTGGACTTTATATTTTTATTTTCTCCAATTTTATTTTTATTTATTTATAGAAAATAAATATGCATGAAATATAGTATGGCTGTTGTATAGACTATCTACATCATTTACCATAAGAAACAGAAGGTAGTGCAATACCCTCCAATGCTATTAATAGTTTCTTTTGTAAACAAAAGGTACGTTCGTACTTGCCAGCCATATATATTTTCCGTACCGATTTTTTTCACATAATAATATAGTAGTTTTATTTTTCCATTGTATTAGGTACAAAAACTATCACAACATTGATGATGCCTAGATGCAAGTGGATACAGCGGGTGAGATGCCATGCATGAGCGGAAAAGGAGGTGCCGGCTCTATTTATATTTCTTTTTCTTTTCTAGTTCTATAAAAATCAAAAGCTCACATTAACAATGACAGTGGGTATTTGAACAATATATTTAGGGGTATTTTAGGCTAAGAATTTTATAATGACAGCGGTGGGTAATTATTCCCTTTCTTTTTTCTGCGATTAATGTGGAAATTTCTAGGTCTTGACGGAGAACGGTGTGGCTCCGTTTCTTGGCCAAATATAAATATATAATAGATGGTCAGCAAATGTTCTATATATGTTAAGTTTGTATGCGTCAACCAGTTGAACCCAAAAGCATAAGCTGATGGAAAAGGGTGGACAATACATTTATATTTCAACACTCCCCCTCACGTGAAAGGTCTTAAAGGCCGCAAACGTGAAAATAAGAGTAATAATACTCCACCTTACGTGAAAAGCATACCATAGACCACAAACGTGAAAAGTGGGAGTCGGCAATAATTTATTTAATAAATTGCACCGTCGGGATTCGAACTCGAGACCTCTTGCAAACGAAGGGTTGACAAAAAGTCCAGACTATATAAGGCAAAAAATTTTAGCTATCACATTGACGGACGAGAAAACAAAAACAGCCAGTGTGCTATTTACAGTGCGTGAAACCTATCTTTTCCCTGGCCCTTGATCAAGAACTCCATAGCCAAATTATATTGATTCCTGAATGTTATGTAAGACTGAGATTCTGTTTGTGTGCTCCCCTTTAAATGTTTTTGCATTCCTTGCTAGCAATAACTCACTGGCACATGCAACAGAGTGGCAACTCCAAAATGGCATTTTCAACAAAGCCTAGTAGGCTTGGAGATCGATTGCCAATTGTTTTAGATGTAGTTTGTCCTGGCTTGATTTTGTGGCGCAGAGTGTGGAACAGCTATATACGGAGAAACTTGGGATCGAACCGTATAAATATGCCTACAATGTTGTTGTGGCAATGTCTAATTTTGCGCCCAACTGGGTTGTGCGGGCGTGCGGCGTGTGATGTTCGTCCAACATGCAATGCAGATAATGTAAATGTTGAGACAAGGACCCTGAAATAAACTGTCCGATTTTCAGATGGTTTATAAGACGTTTCAGGATCAAATCACTTGTCCGAGGTCAAACACAATTTTCTCTCATTTCACAAATTCAAAACATATCGCGTGATGGGCCTTTATTAGCATGAGGACCAAACTCCGTTTTATTTAGTGTTGTTTTCTGTTTCTACACAAGCTTGCTGGCGGATGGATGGAGGGAGAAGAGGACAATAAATATGTGGGCATATCGCAGCGTACAAAGAGGATAGACACCGTGCGCCATGGTCTGGTTTCTCTTGTCGCTGGAAGAGCAGCAGCACCATGATACAATGGATGAGGATCTGATGGACCATGCATGTGGCCCATTGCCTTGGTTCTGAATTCTGATATAGCTACCGGCCGCACTAGACACGCTTGTACGATTCTACCACAATCCACTACTGTAACGGCAGACCCAAAACGGCCTAGTGGCGCTTCCGGAAGCAGTCCACCGCTACAGTACTGGACCGGCCACCTGGCGAAGTCAACCGCCGCTATAGAGGCCTTATAGCGGTGGTTGACTTTACCAACCGCCGGTACAAATTATACCGACGGTTCACATTGTTAACCACCGTTAAAAAGGGTTTTTTTGTGGCGGTTGACAATGTGAACCGCTGGTACAAACAGCACGGGTATAAATATTCGCGTTCGGACAACGTAGTGAGCTACTTCACTGTGGGCGGCCCGAAAATTTGGGCAAAAATTGAAAAAAAAGGGGAGGGGGAGGGGGGGGGAGGTTTTGAGTTCATTTTTATTGGATAGATTTGTTCCCTAGGGTAAGGGGAATCTATCCCATGCATTTTTTTCTTCCTATCATGTTGGAATCTAGTAGAATTTTGGGTTTGTAATTTTTTTTATTTTTATTCCTATTTGTCACAATTCTCTTGATTTGTAGAGCTATGGTTGGTTTATGTCCATCCTATTTGTATCTTGAGTCTTTTCCATGGAGAAAAATTGTATCTCTAGCCTTCTCCTTAGAGAAAAATTATAGATTTTTCTCGTGATAGAGGGAGAGCTAGGTTAGGTAAAGGAAATTTCTATCTTTTTTCATTACAATAATTTATGCATCTAGATTTGTAGCTCACAATACTTGATCCTACGAGATATATTGTCTCATGTTTTGTTGAACTAATTATTTTGTTTTTTATGTGTAGTGCTAGGGGATGGATAAATCTTGGATGTATGAGGCATCAAGAACGGAAAGTTATTTTCGAGGACAAGTCAAGGCATTTGTCACCCGGGCCGCACAACATGCTAAGTGAGAAGGGAAGGCTGAAATATACTGTCTCGTGTCGTGATTGCAAAAATGAGAAGCTGTGAAAAGATACGGTTATAATCAATTCACACGTAATAACGAGGGGTTTTGTTAAGGACTACACCAGGTGGACAAAGCATAGTGAAGACGTGGTGGAGGCAATACCTGAGCAATCTGTTGATGTTGATGTTGATGATGACCTTGATATTCACGATCATGTCAATGTTGAAGATAAGGAGCCTGTTCGAGCCGAGGAAGTAGCAGAACAGTCTTGTGATTTTGATGTTGAGTAAATGTTGCAACAAGTTGAACCGCAAGTGTTACCCAATGGAGGGACAACGAGAGGGCTGAGCAACTTTGCATCGTTGGAGAAAGCATCAAAGAATCCACCGTATGAGGTATCTAAGGGATGTGAAAAGTGGTGGTAGGATAGATGTTCTATTCTGGCGCCTTACAACTACAAGTAAGTTTTAACAAGTCTCTTCATCTTCTCTTCCATTGAAAGACTTGGTGGAATACTAACTCATACAATCATTCTTGCAATAATCACTGGATCTATTTTGTTCTCATGCCGAGAAATGAGTACCTTCTAGTGCTCGACAGCCTCAACTTGGACAAGAAGGGCTATTCTGACATCGTGAGCATCGCGTTGACTGGTATGTAGTTAATCATAGTACACATCTATAATTCAGAAATGATAGTTTTATCTAACGATACGTTTTTGTCGATGGAGCAGCGCGTATGAAAATTATGTCAAGGCTGGAGGGCTGCACAACCCAAGGCAGCCGAAAAATGTGTACTTTCAGCACAAATTTCCGGTAAGATACATTCATCTCACTTCTCTATGCTGTTGTCCTACTATCGATGTGATTCAGAAAAATATAACTTATTTCTTCTATTTTATAGTGTGTTAAACAAGTGAAAGATAGTGTCCACTGTGGCTACTACACTTGTTTGTACGTGAATAGCTTCTCCAGTTATATGTATGCCATTGTTAAAGAGAGTGACCAACAGGTGCGTTTTTTTTGAGTTTATCACAATCTATTGATTTTTATTATAATTGCAATCTTGTTAATAAAGTAATTCTAATGGCAGAAAGCCAAATGGACAGACAGATATTAGAAGACTTTAAGAAGAAAGGGTTCCCGCAAGAACCAAAACATCTGACTAAAGACCAAATAATCATCGTGGAGCGGATGTGTCAATTCTTGCTCAAAGAGGATATCTCTCCTGCTGGCAAGTTCTTTGATGAAGACAATGAGAGCAATAGAGACCATCGTTCTCTCTACGAGTGGTGTGGTTCGACACGACCATTCGTGAACGATGGTAGTAATGACAATGACGAGTAGATTAGAAAAGTAGTTTGATAGACTTGGTAGTTTTTCATGTATATGTGACTTATGTAAAGATAATGTATGTATGCATGTGACTTGCGATTTGTTTTGACACGTGATGAATACATTTGGATGATGAATATATGTGAATGTTTTGAGATGTAAATGACTTATGATGTGTGAATGTTTTGAGATGTGTTGTATTTCTGGTGTACTGCATTTTATTTTATTTTTTCGATATTCAATTTGTAATAACGTTCAGTAATATAAACCGCCGTTAATAAGGCCTTTGTAACGACGGTTGGTGATGGGCCACCGCTACAAACCTCCATTTATAACTACGGAGGCGTAGCAGCGACCCGGCCTGGGTCAATGTGGTAGTGCGACTAGCTATCAGGGCCCACTCTGTCTTAGTACATCACTAAACCAAGCATCGGTGCCACCAGGGGCGGACGAAACATTGGGCGCCTTACGTTCGTTTTCTTCGCAAGGCCGACCATGGTAGCAGGAAAGAGCGGTTAAAGTTTGGTCAAACTAGCAAACCATATTAAAATCTTATATACCGCTGAGCCAGAGGTAGCTACATACTCCTTCCATTCGACAATATAAGCATTTGAAGCATTCAAATGTTTGTTCACAATGTAAGCATTTCTAGGGATAAAACAAAATCTGGTGGGTTGGTGGGTGGGTGAGGAATTGATGAGATAGTGTAAAATGAGGGGTATATATGACTTTTCTCACCTTGACTATTTTTATCTCGGGATTCTAGGAATGCTTACATTAAGGAACGGAGGTACTAACTGGACAAGGCAACCTGCTGCGCGTGAGATCCAAACGTGCCCAATAGTACAACTCAGGGCAGTGTGTGGCACCCCTGCTGGTGGAAACGCTGGACCCACACGCATTTGACGCAGTGCAACATCACATACTTTTATTGCTGGACAATCTACAGCAGGATGACAGCAACAAACCGCGATGGGAGCACTTTGATCCCGATATAGCTGCTGTGGTAGGAGTTTAGCGGTGACCGGTGAAAACCTGAATGCACCTCCCTCTCCTTCTCCCGGGCCACCAGTCCCTACGCATGATTCTAGGTTGTGATGTCGGTCCAGACTGTCTGTGCCGAACAATTGCGCGTGTCTGCACCGGTCCCTGCACATGATTCTAGGTGTGTAATATTATCAGTATATCACAGCAAGCCATGGCGGCACGATGTTTGCAGGTGTTGCAAGCATCTCATGCTTCATACAGCAAGCTGCAACCATTAGGAAACTTACAACGTTCTCCATTTATATCCTTTTCCATTTTCCTCTCCTTTTAGTGACATGTTTTCTCTAAGGGATATGCTATTGACTTGTTGTCTTGTATTTAGAAGAAATGATGATAACCATGGAACGTTTGAGCTTCAAACAGTGATCCTATCACAGAATTAGTCAACGTTTGTGCGCCTGGACCAGAAGTCGCCGTAGACTCTACCCACATGGCTTGCACATGTACAAACATGGGCCCGTGTGGTATTATACTTGACACAACTGAACTAACAAGCTAAGTGAATAAATTTGGAATTGAATGATAGCTCGCTTGTATGTTCTTAATGGGAATGTCATGGTAGTGTCATGAGCATTAAATTTGATGATATAGCATGAGAGAGAAGGGAGGGAGTGTCATGGGATGAGAGCTGAGTGTCATCACCATGACTCTCCACTGGCACGGTTTTTAAGAAATTCTTTTTGGTAATCTGTACGATGACACTCTCAACTAGACTGGCCTATCTGATGGAACGAGAGAAGGGATGCTCCATAAGTAATAATAATAAATATGAATTGGCTATTGGAGTGTAGATCAAGGATTAATAAGTACATTGGAATTAAACATCGTAAATATATTTAGAGCGTTCCAAGACAAATCTTCTTCAAGTCTTTTTTCAACATCATCACATCATTATTTTGCACATAAATGTGCATAATAAATGTGACAATGATTACATAGTGGAGGAGTAGTAAATGGCCTGGCACGACATATGACGTTGAGACACACATATTAGTTCCTGATGTCTCCCATGGCTAATTAACTGATGTAGTAATTGGGGTTTCTATGTTTCTAGTATATTACTAGAATCAGTTAATCACGTGTGTGGCTATGGTAAGGCGCTAGACAAAATTATAACACCAACTAAAGTAGCTTCTTCTGCTCCAAGCAAGGGTGTTCACTAGTGCTATGAGTAATTGTGTGGAACTAGATTCTGATCCAAGACATTCAAACTAATGTGTATACTTGGTGGTTTCAGATTGTTTGAAAACATCTATCTTTATAAAGGACTAGGTGCACCAAACAAAGGACATGGATGTGATATGCAGGAATAATGATGCCAAGGGGCATGATGGTCTAGTAGTCATCTACTTTGACACTTTATCTGTTACATTTTTGGCTCGTTCTCACTCAGGAATATATAGCCAAACTTCGTATTTGCTATTCGAATGTGACTATGAATTTTTTATTCACCCAAGAAGTATGTGAAATCCTAATAAAAACAAAACGAAGTGATGCAGAGGACTTGGGTGTGTTGGAACATAGATCGGCTACGGAGAATCTGGGTTGAGCCACATATATTCTGGGTATATGTGATACAATGCTTCACATCCTAATTGCTGGTGTGTCATGGTAGATGACCTAATGAAGTGCTCATTAACAAATACACCGTTCCCTTTTCTCATAAAAGTTGATAGACCTTCACTTAAGTTCTGGCATCAAATTTTAAAATTACATCATCAAAGACTTGCTGCATAAAAAATATTCTGGAAATTGTTTCAAAACAAAAGTCAAGAAATAAGTTCCCTAGTAGTAACCATGAAATTATATTGTATCGGCATAATCTGCCATTCACTAGTGCAATGGGAAAATTTTGTATGCTATCGCTCCACGTTGTGGGTGAGCTTCGCCATGATAGGTCCGGATGTTCGTATCAAACTAGAAGTATCTGACCCTGCACGAAGCTATATGTCTGGGTCGTATGGTGAAAGCTTAGCACCAGAAACAGGACGGTTAAAGCACGGCCAAAATTGAACTGTTTTAGTAACCTTGGAATTTCAGTTACACTCCAAATATGTACACATCCAATATACACAGCTACACACACCAAGAGTATTTTTTTCCCATGGTTTGCATAATAACTACGATAGCATCAGAATAGAAATGACGAAGTCAAGTTTTACCACTTGACAGCAAAATACATTGACCCATATGACCGTTGATGATTCCAAAGATAGCAAAAAAAAAAAACAAAAAAACAATAAGCGCGTAGGTCATTAGGGGTATGAATACGTAGCTTAACTCAAGTTTTTGATCATATGCCTATCTTTCACTGAAACCCCGATGGAAAAACATAGGTTGTGTGCATGAGGTGACATCGTGGTGTCGAGCAGCATGAAGAAGTCTTGATGGAGCCCTCCCCGTGCAATAGAAGCATCTGAGCCATTCGACTCATCATAAATTGTTATGAAGGCATGCCAACGCTCAAAGCTTCATCATCGAGAATCCTTAGTAGCCGAGACAGGTGGCCAGTGTACTTCAATCTCTACCATGGATATATCGCTGCTTGCATTTGCGTGGAAGGATTCATGATCTATAAGAAGATAGCAAAGATTTTTCAACTAAAAAAGAAAACAAATTGGCTTCACGGATTGCTCAAAGAATCCCAAAATCCCAACATGCTGTGGAGAGGAAACAAATCAGGACAGCTCTGTGGAGATTACAACCAAAACTGATACAAAACCTCCAAGCAACGCCCAACCATGCCTCGGCCCTCGGTAGAGGAGATCATAGTCCGGTCTTACTCTGTGAAAGCCGCCACAAGTCCATGACACACCCAGACCTGCGCCTCAACGAGGCAGCTCCTGCAGCTGGGCTAGGCCGCTGTGCCATGACCTGACCCACAGCTGTCGTGATCATGCCCGAGCCATGAAGCATAAGGCATCCCTCACACCAGCGGCAGCCACATCCATCCTCTACTTCCCGGCATGATAAAAGCTGCTAAGTCCAGATGAGGCAGTTGTGGACACCTATTCGCCGCAATACATTGTGCGCTAGCTGCCCGATCATGGTGTTCAGACATATAGTGGATGCCAAGATACACAAGTCTATTCCTGACGTCTCTCACGCCTAGCTGATGAGGCATTTCAGATATTTTTGAGCCAAGTAGTGTTGTTAGTTTGTAGCTATGGTGAGGAGCTAGGCAAAATTATGAAACACAAACACACACCAAAGTAGTTTTTGCTCCTAGGCAGCCAAGATAGGGTGTGCACTAGTGGTGTTAGTGGTTCTGTGGTGCTTAGGTTCTACTCCTGGTGGACAACAAAACTAAGGTGCATATATTTGGTGGTAAGAGAAAACATTTTACATCTATATAAAGTACTAGTTGTACCAAACAAAGAACAAGATGTGATTGGTCGAAAAGATGCCAAGGGAAAGAGAGTCTAGTAGTTGATATGAACTTATAGTTTCATCTGCTTAGGTACATTTCTGTATCTAAAGACACGTTTCATTTATTTAGGTGTTCCAATACATGGTACAATACTTTAGAAAGTTGTTGCTTGTTCACATTGAATTCTTACCTATGGGGGTCTTTCGATCCATGGGAAAATGGCAAATGTCAAATGGCAAATGAGTTTAGCCCTTTTCTGGGCAAATGGATCCAAACACATGGGCAAATGAGGGCAAGAGCAAATGACAAATGGCTAAAAGTATTTGCCACCAAGAGACCCTAAAAGGTGCTAAACCAACCCATGTGCATGTGTATCTTTTTCCATTTGCCATGGATCCACACATATAAGGGCTAAAATTTAGGAGCTAAAGTTTAGTCATGCACTTTTAGCCTCTAAAAATTTGCTCATGGCAAATGGATCCAAACAGGGCCTATATAACGAAACTTTATATTTTTTAGATTACAGTATGACCTCTGGATTTTATTATATGAATTTTTAATCACTTGCATTAAAATCTGCAATCCGATCAGCTGCTACTAGCATAATTTCCATCCGTTAAGCATGACAATGGTAAAATTTCATCGGTACAACTAGCATCCTGTGTAGTTTTCCTCCTCGCAGTATGAACTTCAAGTTCCATGTAAATCCAACTAGCTATCATGAATCTGCAGGAAAATGATTTTGTGTTATGGATGCATAAATACCGTGCTAGACCACTGGCAGATTCAAACCGTATGACCTACCGATGTTTCCAAAAAAACAGTAGGAGACAAAAGGCAAGAAGGGCATTGTTGTAAAAAAACAGAAGTTAGATCTTCCTCATGAGAGAGATGAATATGAAACTTGGATTGAGTTGTCAACCACATTTGGATGTTTCACTGAACTCCCATAGGAAACAAATGCATATGGAGGCAAAGAGGTCGGACAACGTATCCCTCCACACGTCGAGAGAGACGACGGGAGGGGTGACTCCCACCCCCACCGAGTGCCACCTCACCCCAGCCACCTCCGGTCGTCATTGTCACCGGCGAGGGTGGAAGCGGCGACGGCTTAAAAGGCCAGTCTCCGCTTCTAGTTTTTCACTTCGTTTCTCCTGCGTTTTTCCTCCCCTCCATTTTACTTTCCCTGCTCGGATATGGTCTTCCATGGGCAGATCCGTGGCTTTGCTGCCCAGATCTAGCATCCGGGTGGCCTCCTTCTCGAGGTTGAAGCGGTGCCCGTCCTCCTACGGATGATTTGTAAGGATTTGGGAAGGTTTTGCTCCTTGGTCTAGTTTATTTCGTGCGAGCTCCGTCCATAGACGGCCATTTAAGGGTGCAATGACCTTCCTCCGGCTAGATCTAGCCGTTGGCCACCCGAATCTAAGCTCCCCCCCCCCCGCCCCGACTAGGATGCCTCAAGATTTGGAGGTCCCGTGCCTTTGGCTTCTGGCTCACTGTGGGTTTAGGTAGGGGGATGCCCCTGAGCCGGGTGCGGGATGCAACTCTAGTGGGTGTGTCGTATTGGGCTGCAGGGTTTCACGCGATTTGCTCAGCTAAAAATTTTGTTCTGGTTCTTTGCTAGCGCCAGCGATGGCGAAACCCACGGGTCTCGTTCCTCTCCTTGGAGACATCATTGTGAGCTCTTCGCTTATAGAATCCTTTAATTCTACGGCTAGAAAGACTGGCTTTGATCCACGCTTGGCACAATGGTAACGTCGGATGATCCACTCCTCATCTGTGGTGGTTGATTTCCCGACCATGGTGGACATGCTCTTGGCCATCCCTACTCATCGGTGGAGGATTCTTGCATACGAGTTAGGTTGACTGCGTCCGGCTATCTTTGGAAGTTGAGCTCCTCCCACTCTTTTTCTCGGACTTGGTAATCTAGTTGTCGGTGCTTGTTTTTTGTCGTGTTCAACACGAGTCTGCTTACGGCATCTCTATTTCATCGACGATCTTCTTATTGGGTGCGTCATCAAATTATATGTCGGGTCGAGAGTCCATGGTTCTT
The DNA here is from genome assembly GCA_031894775.1 of Chloris gayana. NCBI lineage: Eukaryota > Viridiplantae > Streptophyta > Magnoliopsida > Poales > Poaceae > Chloris > Chloris gayana. The sequence goes on from JAUNZO010005003.1 coordinate 26,952, forward strand.
GTTCCTCCCTCCTTTGAGGATTCCTCCCCTCCAAGGGTGTTAGGGGGCATAAGTGGAGCCCAGATGTGTCGTGAAAGGTGTCGCCGCTAACTTTAAGGAACATCATCGTATCCGACGAGTTTGGGTCAGCATGCTACCCCTGCCCTTAGTCCACTTCTGTTGGCACTCGGGGAGGTGACAGAATGGCGTAGCTACGATGGGTTGGAAGGAAGGGTAATGACCCTAATGACTCAGCAAGCATGTTGCTCGGTGGTGGTGCCTTGTGGTGTTTAGCGGTGGTAGTATGTGCAAGATTAGACCAAGTTCTCTGTATGGGAAAGATGTGTTGAATTGTGTTTTTCTTTATCCATATGTTGTTTCTATCCTCCTATGTTCTGTGTGTTGTGTTTTGTAACTTCTATATAATCCGTGGTTTGCCACACTTATTAATGAAATGTTGGCCTCCTAGGTCTACTTGTAGAGTTCCTAAAAAAAGCATGTGATGGTCATGTGTGGATTAGTATTCAATTGATAGATTCTTCATGGCTCGGGCATCTTATGGCGATAGTCTATGCATCAGTTGCTAGCCACAAATATCATGATGGCCTACAACAACTCGACATAACATGCATTAAAAAGAAGCCTTGATGGTGTCATTGCCTTAGTGCAGAAGCTCCGGAGCCACTTGACTCATAAACACAAGAGAGTAGCATGAATCCGGGCATAGAGCCTGCTGGGTGCTATCGATGATGTTGGATTTGGTCTCTCGGTCCCTCCTACCAAAACTCAAGTCTTCATAATCTCTTATCCACACTTGCCGACATAGGAGATGACTTGGCATGCAAGGACAATGATTAGTTTTAAACACACACACTAAAAGAATCATGATATGATGTGACTGGAGGGAGGGGGAACGATTCTAGAGAGCTGTGTTGAAGACAATACGACGGTCGATGCAGTCATTCTGGTCACACCCTGATATGCTGTGGAAGCCACCGCAGGAGGTCATAGGCCCAAACCCTCTATGCTGCATCACGATCTGCCAGGGTGCACCTGCCCTGCCTCCACCCACATTGATAGCGGTCGTGGCATTACCAACGAGGATTGTTACCTTGGAGTCACATGCATTACAACAAGCCATCCTCCTCCCTTAAGGAATAAGCCAAGTTCCACGGCCGCCTCCCCTCACCGTAACATTAGCCCCGTTTGATTGCGACTATGGAGCTTGTAGGAACGCCTTGATTCCTTGCACGATCGTTGCCCAGTTTGGTCCCAATTCATGTGCATTCCTAATGTCTCCCATGCCTAACTCATCGGGCAGTTTTGATGTGTTTTGTAGATGAGTTGCATCCGTAGCTATGATGAGGAACTAGGAAAAATTATGAAATACAACAAGGTTGTATTTTACTAGACAACAGAGCTAGGGTGTAAACCAGTTCTATGAGTAATTGTGTGGCAGGGCTAGGTTCTACCCCTGGACACTCGAGCTAATAAGGCGTAGACGTGGTGGGTTATGACAGATTGTTTGGAAATGTTGATTTATATAGCAAAGTAGGTGCACCTAACAAAGGACAAGAATGTGATTGGTAGAAAAGATGCCAAGGGTATGGCGGTCTAGTAGTTGAACTGACCTTATAGTTTCATCTGCTTAGGTACATTTTCTAGCCACTTTGCGTGAACTATTTTCCTTTGTCTAAAAAAGGGGGGGGGGGGTACATTTGCTAGATCTAATGAGACTTTTCATTTATTTTAGATGTATACTTACACAAGGTCCATTGATAAACCATTTGTTCGTTCCCATTGAGGTCTTTAGTATCCTGCCAAGCTTTCTATCTTTTAGATTAGAATATGAATTCTGAATTTTGTTATCTGAATCAATCATAAGTTCCACTAAAATCTAGAAGAATTTACTTTTGGTTCACCGAAAGCAGATAATAGCGATGACTTTCGTATGATGGAGCGTAGATGGACTATGGAGAATCATGATTGAATCACAAAACTTTCGATGTTGGTTATATGATACAGTATGATTTGCAGCCTAGATTGCTAGTGCTCTAGCAGAGGACCTAAATAATGAAGTGCTCATTAACTGGTATATCATACCTTTTTTGCTCAACAAAAATTTGATTATCCTTTACATAGAACGCCGTCAGGCATTGGTTTTAAAGTTGCAATATCAAGGACCTGTTCTATAAAAGAATCATGATACCGTTTCAAAATAAATGTCATGAAAACATTAAATGGCAAAATTAGTAAACATCACTTTCACTGCACAGATAAAGAAAACAAACATCTTCATTTTGTGAATCAAAATGACCATTTATTGTTTTGGAAATATTCCTTCTATTCTACGGATGTAAAGAGAGATTTATTAACAGAAATGCTCTACATACGTCTCAGTGTTACGACTAAACCTTCCCACTAGTGCAAAATATTCCTCTGCACCTACTCAGTTACCGTCGCTTGAACTGGTCGTACGGCTGGGTCGGATGGCCCAGTCGTGCGTATAGTAGTTCTCATTTATTAATTACGCACTATAATCAGATGCATATTTTTGCTGCACTACTACGTAGTTGAAGCTTGCAATTCCTCATGCTTCCCGTGCCTAACACACGTGCACCACATCATTTTTTTAAATAATGCCTACATGAGGAATCAAACCACACCTGCTTATGGTTGTATATCGCTTATTCAATGTGTCAAGCGAACTGCAGAGCAATACAGTCATGCACAAGACGACTACTACGTGTCACTTTCTGTGAAGAGAATTCTTTTTTTCTCCGGCCTATAATCTGCTTGTTTCTGTCAAATTTTAAATTACATGAAACTAAATGGTAAGGAGCAAAATCTGAACGTCAAGTGAACTTAAGCCCAGGGTTGCTGATGATTCAAAAGTTATAGCTGCAGAACGATATGAAATGTCAACCTGTAAGGATGATGTATATAAAATGGGATCCTTCGGAAGACTGAGAATTCGCTGCAACATAAACGAACCCAAATTGTAGTTTTAATTTGGAAATTTGACATCTCCTATTGCACACAGAGTGTCCTTTCCAAATGAATTATGGCCACTCTTAAATTGTTTCATGCATTCATATAACATGATGAAATTTTTGAGTATGCATGCATAAAAACTGAATTTTTGCAATGAACTCAATACACTTTGTTTCTTCCCACAATAATCATTGTACTGAAATATTCAATCAAGAACTCTGAAATATATTTCAAATATTATTATGGGAATATCCCTATGTACCTTTTGACATGACTGTAGGTTCTTGCTCCAGGTTGAATGAATTTTAATGCAGTAGGTGCACCAAAGAAAGGACAAGGATGTGATTTGTAGAAATGATGGCAAGGGGTATGATGGTCTAGTAGTCAAAATGTGCTAATGGCGTATCCTGATTGCTTTTTGCTTGTGTGCCCTCTAGATGACCTAACGAAGTGCTTATTAACTGGTACACCGTTCCCATTTCTCATAGAAGTGTGATCGCTCTTCATCAATTGAGTTGAGGCATCAAATTCAAAATTGCATTATCCAACACTTGTGGTATAGAAAGAAAAAAATTCAGGAAATTCTTTCAAAAAACAAATGTCATGAAAGTATGTTCCGAATTAGTAACCAGCAGGGAATCTCCTATTGCTCTGGGAAAACTTCGTAGTTGTCCCTCCACATTGTGGGTGGCTTAGCCATGATAGGTCTTGTGCCATTTCTTACATGAGGACGGAAACTCTCTTTTCTCCTGTCTTGTGCCTTTCAATGTTTCTACACAACTCAATTGTCCCATTACTTCCTTTTCTGTTTCTCCCTTGTGCATTGAGTCGTATTAGAAAGAAATAACAAAGAAAAAATATTTGTGACACACTGAGAAAGAAATCTTCGTTCACAACAACCCGATAAATTCGGTTTTAGATGAGACACACTACAATTTTGATTTTGTTGCCCATCAGTGTAGTACACAGTGACTAATAAAATATAATTTCCAGGAATTTTGGTGAATGAACTTTTACAAAATTACAATGACTGCCCCTAAAACTTGGGTATGAGCCGGACTCTTTGGTTCATGCCTGAAGATAAAAAAAAGGTAGAAAAAATGTACTTTCTGGTACAGGAAAAACGATATTCCTCTAATGCACCTTCAACTCTACATTGGAACGCCATGATCAAGGAGCTCATCGATGATAATGCTAAGGTGATGCGGTGTGCAATAATAGTAAAAAGGAACAAGCCGAGTGTGGGCTTTCTTCGTCCAGGGTAGCAGTTTGTGGTATATGAGCTCGAAAGAAGTTGACCCTTGGTCTGGGCAATGGGACAAGAAGGTGTGGAAACTCCAAATTTGGGAGACCGACAGAAAATCCACGATCAGCAAATCCCTGTGAACAAGGATGATATATGCCAACGAAATTGAGCTACACTATTACAGAGAGTGACTACCTTATACACTATACCACGCTATAGAATTACCGACTCATAGTCTAAAGTAGACAGAGGAAGGATTTGCTGCAAGGAGGACGTTTTGACATACGTGGCCACATTCCCTGAGCGACACGTCCGTTTTTAACATCGTGGCCTGCTCTGGTTGCATACCGTGGCCGGCTTTCAGCCATTAGTTCTGCACGGTCCATCTGCGAAGAATTTTTTACAGCCTTGTGGTTCAGCACACGCCCTGCGAAAGCACGTGCAGGAAAAGAAAAATACCCATCGGTCTGGTTTATTGCTCCATTGAATCTGAGCGGTCGCCGGTGCCTCGATCTCCCGCGCCGATCGCATCTGCAGCACCCTGGCCAGCCCAACGACAGCAACGTCGACCTCATGGTCATGCGAACAGCAAAGGGGAGGTCGATCGCAGCTCGCCGGCGCCCCATTGATCCCCCGCACCCGCCGCGGTGGCGGGACCCCTATGACCCCAACGACGGCGACCTCGACGTGGTGTGGTGGTGTGTGAGCAGTCACGTCAAGCTGCCAGGCATACTGTTGCCTGGAGCGCAGCGCGGCCATGGAGATGGAGCGGAGAAGCTGAAGGGGATAGAATAGAAGTGACGACAGCGCCAGGATGGCCTTGACTGGATAAGGACTAGCGTCCTCACGTTTTGGCTGGCTATTTGCATATCAGCCCATCATCTTCATATATAATTCACACATTATTGTTTGGTTGCTATTTCCATCAAGGCATCAACGAAATAAAATTGCATGGGTCTGGTCAGCATTGTGGTGACTGTTAAGTCAGCAACGAAAATAAAAGGTACAATTTAAAGAGAAGAAATAAGTCAGTCCTTATAAAGGAAGATGAGAAACAAATGAAAAAGATGATCTTAAAGGCATGGTGAGGTTATTGGGTCATATAGGTGCTATTGATTTTGTGTCTAATTGTACAAAACTAATATCTTCACAATATTTGTGATTATCCTCTCATAACAAAGTTTTTCTCATTACAATTTTTTTACCTTATGAGCGCAACGAAGTGCGCTAATTTAGCTAGTATTATACATCAACCATTGGTTGGTAAAGGGTAGCTACATGCCATCGGTTACTAACCGCAAGTCAGTCGGAAAACATTTTGCATCTAGCGGTGTATTGTTGGTTGGTATTTCGTAATTTCCATGTAGAACAGTTGGTCGGTAAAAGTCTGAGTCCCTGGAGCCCACGTTAATCGATCGTTCCGTGGAGGGCGTGCAATTTCTGGTTCATGCTTGAGCCCTAGAGTTGGCTCTTTCAGAGCAGGTGGCAGGGGAAGGGGCTTGCTCTTGATGTTGACCTCAGTAAAGGGCACGAGCGAGTATGGGGATTGGTCCCATTCCATTAGGCGCCACAATCGTTCTCGAGCCACGAAACACATGAAGCATCTCTTGCACCAGCTGTGGTCGCATTCCTCCACAACTTCCCAATGCAGCATCAACTACTATCAAGACTAGACAGGCATGGACGTCGATTCACTGTGATGTGTTTCGTGCTAGCAGCCCGATTGGCATCCCCCACCATATAGAGGACGTTGTGACACATGTTCATTTCCTGACGTCTCCTAAGCCTAGCTGATGAGGCATTTCTGATGCTATTGGAGACGAGTAGCATCCTTTACTCGTGCGTAGGCATAGCTATGGTGGAGCTAGGTAAAAATATGAAACACATCAAACTAGTTTTTGCGCGTAGGCAGCAAAGCTAGGGTGCGCACTCGTGCTTTGGGGGATTGTGTGGTACTAGGTTCTGGTCCTGGACACTCGAGCTAAGGTGTGTACTGGGTGTGGTATAAGACATTGTTTGATCTAAGGTGTATAATAGGTGCACCAAACAAAGGACAAGGATGTCCGGTACAAAATGCTAAGGTGTGTATTGTATGCGACCATATACTTTCATCAACGGAGGTATGTTTTTTGGATCTAATAACGCCTCCCATTTAATTTAGGTGTACGGTGTACCCTTACACGGTACATTGATGAAGCCTTTGCTCGTTTTCATTGAGATCCTAAATATCTCGCAAAACGTTATATTTTTTTATTTGAATATTAATTCTGATATTATTATTGTCTGAATTTGTGACCACTTGCATTAATATCTAGAAGTGTCCTTTTGATTCACTCGACGAGGATATGAAACACAGCAGATATCCTATCAAAAACAAAAGGATATGACAGAGCTGACTTGGGGGATCAACTAATGGAGAATCAGGATTGAACCACAGTCTAAAGTCCGCATGCATAAAGCATGACCATCCTTCACTGAAGTTCAGGCATCAAATTTAAAATTGCATCATCACGGATGTAATGGATAAAGAAACTAGGAAGGTGGCTTGCGCAATTGTGCAGTACGTGACTTTATCCAAGCAAACATAGATCTTCAATATTCAACGAAAACAATTAAGTTATTTTATGAATGTGGTGAAAATACTATCCAGAATCGGTAACCATTCGTGGCCCCCGAGTTATTTTTGCAAATATTGTCCGCATTTTTAACCATTTTCTGAATGGTTATCAATTCTGAATACCTTGTTCGAGTTTGTGTATCAAAGTAATAAAAACATCTAAGATGACTGCATATTTAAAAGGGAAAAAATCCTTTAACTCCATAAAGGGAGTATAATTTGTATTCTTTAAGATAATGTCCTTTTGCAAAACATTTTTAGTAAATAAAATTTACGGGAGGCCCACGGTGAAATTTTTCGACTGTTTTTACAAATTTCACATTCATCGCTGTCAGCTAAATATATTCTAATAAATCTGTCACAAAAAGAGACGATACATCTGAGTATATCTGGAGAAACATTCGGCCCAAGACTTCCTCCCCCGATCTCCTCAGAACAAAGTGCATCATGTATTCATATCTTCTCGTCAAAAAAGGTTTCATAAGCTCATTTTCGCTTCCATTAAGAAAAAGGCTGATCGGTGGATAAGATACCATGGAATCGGTGGAGACGATACTGACTTCCTGATGGCTTTGCTAATCTCTGTGGGACCGGTTTGTTTTTCCGGTCTCCGTAATGAGGATATAAGTGTCATTTATGCTTTGTCCATTATTGACTTGTACTAGAATGATCGTGCAGGAACCTTGGCATTCTAGGACACTTTGTTTCATTGTGCGAGTACAGGGACTAGGGTGTAGATCGATCTCAACAGTAACTTGTAGCTTCTTCCTGGCTCGCACTTGTGCATCCAGCGGTGACGGTCGTGTGCTTCTGGTGCTTGCCACAAACAAGACCAAAGCCGATGCAGTCCGTGGAGCCCAGCTACACCTACACCTCGTCTTAGCCCCGCCTTGTCCCGCAATACTCGTCGTGATGCGCTGAGAACCTAAGACCTTCTTCAGGGGCACGTCTGTGGCTACAGCTGCGCCGGCAGGCCGCTATGATGTGCCTCCACCAACAGGCAGCACCCCTCGCATGAGCTGAGGCCGCCGCCTGCCATCGCAGGAGCAGCAGACCCGTCCCATCGAGGCTATCTTGGAAGCCAAGACACACGTACGTGTCCATGCCTGATGACTCCCACACCCAACTATTGGGGAAATTCCCATGATTTTTAGATGTGTAGAATCCGTTAATATAATCATATGTGTATCTATGGTAAGGAACTAGAAAAATCTTAAAAGAGACACCGAAGTAGCCTCCTTGGCGGCCAAGCTAGGGACCTAGGGTACGCACAAGTGCTACGACTGATCCTATGGAATTAGGTTCTCCTAGATAGTCGAGCTAAGGTTCATATATATACTTCATATGGTATGAGAGATTGTTTGAAAGCATTTATATCTATAATAACGTATTTTCTGTGTATATTCTATCAAGGGTGTGTAGAGGCTAGATTGTAAAGGCCAGGTTTCTGCATATTAATATAAAAGAATTCTATCAAACACATTAGATCGATGCACCAAACAAAGGACATGAACGTGATTTTGGTAGGAAAGATACCAAAGAGATGACAGTCTAGTAGTTGAAGTGAGGTTATAGTTTCATCTACTTAGGGACATTTTCGGCATATCTTTCGTTTTTATTAATTAGGTGTGCAGCTCCTAACAAATTTCCAACGGTGACTTCCCAAGAAGGCACCAATTCTACCGTTCCTTTGTTCCATCTGTCCACTTCCTCACTTCTCGTGCCTTCCTGTGCCTCAATGGCTCGAATCACAATACAAACTAATGGTGAAACAGGTCATGCCTTCCCGGGATGGTGCCTGTGATTGGCATTGGATTTCCCAAACAAAATGTTGCTGCTACCGTGACTTGCAACCTGCTTACCGTGACTTTTCTTTTTTGTTTCTCAGTACAATTTGAATTTGAAGGTGAAATTTCGCATAATGATAATTCACACAACAAACAAATAATGCTATATATATATATATATAACATTAATATATATATAACCTGCTTTATATACTAATTTTATAGAGTAGTAGTAGTTACCCATACGTGCACAAAAATAATGTTAAAATATATGTTGTAACTATTTTGACATCGATTGTTGTGTCATATTTTATCATGCAAAATTTATGATTAAAATTCAATAGGTATGTCGAGAAATAAAAACAATGAAATTCAGTATGGGTATATTGCACCAACTTGAATTGTTTAGGGTGATAAACTAAGCCATGACTTTTTTTAGGGTGTAAAACGGACAATGTGACTTGTTCGAGAGAGTAAAACAGACTTCTTCGTAGTAACAATGTCTACTTTTCTGAAGTGTGGAGTAAGTCGTGGGTCCTTTGCTAGATTGTTCAATTCCAAGTTGTGCATGTGAGAGATATTGGGATTTTGGACTATTTATATTCTCCAGTGGACTCGTACTAGAATGAAACAATAACCATTGTAACATGCCTGAGATTCATGTGGATCGTGTGCTCTGGACCATATTTGGTTGTAGACTCTACCTCCATGGCTCACACACATACAAACGTGGGCTCATGCCACTAGTAGAATAAAGTACTATAATAACGGGCAAAAAACACTATAATAATGGGCAAGCAGCCCGTTCTTATGTAAATGTTATTACAAATAGGACCTCTCGAATATCATTTAAGGTACCCGTTATTGTTGTGGTCCATAAAAAATAAAAAAAGGACACGTTGCATCAGACCCAGCCTAGACCTACCCTGCCGCTAGGCCTAGTCGCTAGGCCCGTCGCCGCCTCGGGGTCGCCGGATCCGGCCGTGGGGAAGGGGGAGAGAATGTGGAGGAGCCGGATCTGGTCGCTCCTCGCCGGATCCGAGGTGTAGCTACCGGATCCAACTTTCTGCCCCTTGCCGGATCCGGCCATGGGGAGGGGCGACCGAGGAGGGAGCAGCAGCAGCACCACCAGAGACAGGATGATGAAAGCACACAGACATAACCCGGAATTGAACAGTGTTATTCTCACGTTATAATTTCCGTTACACTTCAAATAAACACCAGTACATCGATTTTTTTCCATGGTTTGAATAGTGAAAATCTACCAGTATGTGTGCATCAGAATAAAAAGGGAGAAGTCAGTTGCCACTTGGAATAGTACTAGGATACATTAATCCGTAAGAACAGCTTCCAAAGAGAACAAAAAACAAGCACAATGTTGCATAAAAAAGTAGAAGATAGGTCTTGGTCATCATAGGAATGAATATGAAAGTTAGCTCGTGTGCATCAGGTGCTAGCACCAACGGTATAGCGCCACAATGAAACATGACCACGGCCTGGGCCGGCTTGGCGTGAGCAGAGGACGAAGAAGTGTTAATGGAGCCGTTGCCTTGTTGCAGAAGCACCTGAGCTAGTTTACTTAGCACAAGACACGAGAAGACGTAGTGGATTCAGGCAGGGAGCCCACATGACGGTGTCCACGGTGCCGGATTTGGTTCCTCTTGCCAACACTCAAAGCTTCATCCTCAAGAATCCTTATCAACAGACGTAGGTGACGACGGTACTTGCATCTCCACCATGGGTATGTCGTGGCCCAGCTTGCATTTCAACGGAAGGACTCAGAATCGCTCAAAGAATCCCAAGATGCTGTGGAGGGGGTCGAACCTCGGCAGCTCTGTGGAAATTACCGCCAAGGCTGACACAAACCTCAAAGCAGCACTCAGGCAGGCCGTGGTCCACACTTCGACGAGGTCGTAGTCCCGCCGTCGAAGGCCACCGCGACACGCCCTAGTCTGCGCCTCAAACACAGCTCTAGCAGCGGGGCCAGGCTGCTGTGCCGTGCCCCCACCCGCCGCCACAGATGCCGCATCAACCAAACACAAAGCATCCCTCGCACCAGCAGCGGCCGAATCCCTCTACTTCCTGGCGCAGAACCAGCTGCTTTATCCAGAGTAGGCACCTGTGGATGCCGATTCACCGCGATGCATTGTGCGCTAGCTGCCGAATTGGCGTCCTCAGCCATGTACTGGATGTCGAGACACACGTGTCCATTCCTGACGTCTCTCACGCCTAGCTCATGAGACATTTGAGATGTTTTTGAAGACGACTAGCGTTACTCGTGCGTAGCTTTGGTGAGGAGCTAGGTAAAATTATGAAACACAAACACGCACCAAAGTAATTTTTTGCTCCTAAGCAGCCAAGCTAGGATGCGCACTAGTGGTGTGAGTGATTGTGTGGTGCTAGGTTCTGGTCGTGGTGGACAACAGAGCTAAGGTGCATATACTTGGAGGTATGGGAGAGTACATTTTATAGCTGTATAACGTGCTAGTCCTACCAAACAAAGGACAAGGATGTGATCGCTAGAAAAGATGTCAAGGGCTAGATAGTCTAGTAATTGAAATGAACTTATAGTTTCATCTACTTAGGTACATTTTTGTATCTAAAGACACCTTTCACTTATTGAGGTGTACCAATACATGGTTCCATATTTTAGAAGGCTTTTGCTCGTTCGCGTTGAGTTCTCAAACTTTATATTTTTTGGATCATAGTATGAACTCTGAATTTTATTATATGAATTTCTAGTCATACATGGATTTATTTCTTGGGTGGGTGGGTGTGGTGGTGGTGGTTTGGGGGGGGGGGTCATCGCTATTATATCACCTTTATTGTTGATGTTTTTTTCTCGTCATACATGGATTTACTTCATGAAACACCGTAGTTAGGATTTATTCATCATCTATAAGATCTTTACTGCTATGATCCGTACTCATTTTGACACGTCCATTCGTGTCTTTTGTGCTGACTCTGCAGGAGAGTATCTTTTTGGAGCTCTTTGTTAGGTTCTTTCTAAGCACAGTACTTTTGCTTAGTTTTCATGTCTTGGCGCTCATGATCAGAATGGTTTCGTTGAGCACAAGCATCGTCATCTTCTTAAGACTGCTCGTGCTCTTATGATTGCCTCCTCTCGTTACCCCCTCATTTTGGGATGAGGCTATCTATACTGCCAATTATTTGGTTAATATCCAACCTTCATCAATCCTTTAGGGTGAGATTCCTGATGGGCGTCTTTGTAGCAAGATGCATGATTACTCCAGCCTTCGTCTTTTTGAATGTTTATGTTATGTGTTTCTTGCACCTTGTGAGCGCACTATGTTGACCGCTTAGTCTGTTGAGTGTGTTTTCCTTGGATATAGTGTTGAGCATAAGGGGTATCGTTGTTGGGATCCAGTTCGTCATCGGATGAGGACTTCTAAGGATGTTGTTTTTTATGAGTCACGTCCGTAATATGCTCGTCCCTCTTCTCATATTGCTACTACATCTTTGGTTAACCCAGTTTCTTTCCTGATATGTTCTGATGCCTCTATTGCTAGTACACGTACGATGCCTTCTACCTTGGCACCTTCTCCTGGTGTACCTTCTACATTGGCATCTTATACTAGTGTGCCTTCTACATTGGCACCTTCTAGAGAGTCTTCTTCAATTCCTTTGTCTATGGAACCCGACTATTCTGTGAAGCCACGAGTGACACATGTTTATGCTCGACGTGTTTAGGCTTCCTCGGTCGTGACATCTTCCTCTCGGTGAGCCATCTTCTTGTGATGTGTCACCCTCTCTTGATGTGTCGCCTTCTTCCGTCACACCATCTTCTCTTGTTGAGTCCTCTTCCTCTAGGGATTCTTCAAAAGTGCTTCCCCCGAGTAGCTTCTTAGACACGAGTGTTTGTCCTCGTCGCCTCCCGATCAATACCACTGCATTTGGTTTTGTTGCTACTATCCTTTACGAGCCGGCTTCTTATCGAGATGCTATTCTTCATCGAAGTTGCAACATGCTATGGCTGAGGAGATTTCTACTCTTCACGGAAAAGCAACCAAGATAAAATTAATCAAAGCTCAATTCTAAATGGACTAAGGTTCAATCAAGATGCTCAATATAGTAACCCGTAAACGTATAGGAGATGTGATAATATGCAGCCCAAATGTGCAATTAATTAAAAGGACTATATTCTAGTTCAACTAGAGAAAAGTCGGGACTACGAAATGAAATAAAAGAAGATAACTATATTAAAGATAGATATGTCAAGATATAAATGAAGACCTACCAAGGCTCCAAGACCAAGAGGAGACTAAGGAATTGCCTCCAATTAGACTCTAACTCCCAAGCTGGACTCAAGTATTCTAAATGGGACAAAGTGAGTGATTCTAACTTCAAATGATGCCTTCACACCGGTAACCATCGATAGGTGGCGGTTTGCCACCGCCTCTCCGTGGATGTTCATGGTCAACTCGTGGAGGCGGTTGCCAAGGCGGTTGTTTGCTACCTTATCCATTGGATTGGACTCTTTTATCGGGCTAGTTGGCTTGAAAAGTCCATTTTCGAGTCCAGTTTGATAGTTTGAGGTGGTTGGCACCTTACCGGGTCGCCTCTAGGGGAAGTGCGCCGCCCTGAGGGTTTGGTACGTCGGCTGGCCTGCTAGGCCGAGCCGGGCGGCACCCTACACTGGGCTATGTGCAATGGCCGGGCTACTTGCCCCCTTAGCCCGTGCCCGGGTTGCCCGTGCCAATGGCCGGTGCAGCCAATTAGGGCGGTCCGGAACCCCCAACACTGTTCTGCCTTGCCGGATAGGCGGAATTCTTCGCCCGTTTGCCCGTGACGACGGTCGGATTGTGGCCGATCGGCGGTACTTGCCGGTTAGCCGCCATATTCGCCATGTTTATGGCCTTTTGTTGTCTTTATGCTTGCGTCAATAAAATCCCCACAAATTGTGGAACCACATTAATCCTTAGGTTATTGTGAAGAACTTTGGATCCATACCTTGCCATTTCCTAAATATTGGTGGCCTAAATTGGTCTTTAATGGCCACCAACAACTGGCCATTGAAAAGCCCCTGAGAAAACTACCACATCAACCTGTTACCGAAGGATCAATTATTATACGATGCATACAAAGATAGGGAGTTCTATTTAAGTTAGAGATAGATTCATTATTAAAGATATATTTTATAAAATTCAATTTTAATTTGTGGGAGATGGTGAGGGGACACTCTTGGCTCTAGAAGATTTGGATCCTTTCATATGTATATTGGAATCCATGGAAACCATATGCATCTACGGCTGGCTGTGTGTTCTGTACCGTCCCTATTATTGTTTTAAAAAACAAATATATATCGTTACCTCTGTACCTGTTACCGAAGGATCAATTATTATACGATGCATATACAAAGATAGGGAGTTCTATTTAAGTTAGAGATAGATTCATTATTAGAGATATATTCTATAAAGTTCAATTTTAATTTGTGGGAGATGGTGAGGGGACACTCTTTGCTCTAGAAGATTTGGATCCTTTCGTATGTATATTGGAATCCATGGAAACCATATGCATCTACGGCTGGCTGTGTGTTCAGTACCATGCCTATTATTGTTTAAAAAAACAAATATATATCGTTACCTCTGTACCTGTTACTTCGGATCAATTATTATACGATGCATATACAAAGATAGGGAGTTCTATTTAAGTTAGAGATAGATTCATTATTAAAGATATATTTTATAAAATTCAATTTTAATTTGTGGGAGATGGTGAGGGGACACTCTTTGTTCTAGAAGATTTGGATCCTTTCGTATGTATATTGGAATCCATGGAAACCATATGCATCTACGGCTGGCTCTGTGTTCTGTACCGTGCCTTATTGTTTTAAAAAAAACAAATATATATCGTTACCTCTGTAGCTGCTGGGATTCGATCTCTGGCTGCAGAAATCCTTGACGTTGGAGGTGGCCATGAATGGGTATGAATTGGGAGATACATCTAGGGCTGGATGTGAATATAAAATAGGATTACAAGGAAATGAATGGACAGATGCTTTGCTTTTTTCTAAGATTTTCTAGGCTATTTCTCTAATTTTCTAGGCCCTGTGGTTGGATGGTCATCTCCTATTATTAATAAATAGATGAGTATGCCAGGTTTTTTATCTTTTTGTTAGGCCACAAACATCAAAGTAGAATGGGCAAAGAATTATCTCTAACTCCCTAATGCTGTTAGTGCATCCGATTCGTGATGCCAGTCTCGGGCACCCACTGATCGGTGACAAGGAGAATGTGATCTCCATCCCTGACAAGCCTCGCATCATCGATCTCGGCGCCCTCCGTGGTCACCGCCCTAGTTACCACAAACCTGAACGTTTGCCCGCCGAGCTCCACGAGCTGCCTCACCGTCTCCGGCGTGAACACCAGCTTCTTCGCGCTGCTGTCCTTCTCCGGGCAGGAGATGGTCACCCGGACACGAGCCCTTTCCCTCTCCTTCCGGCTGCCGTCATGCCGGATCGCTTGCGACGTCGAGAGCACGCCGAAGAGGGAGTTCCGGAACGTGGTCATCCGCCGGGGACTGCTGCTCATGGACCACGACGCCGACGAGTCAATGCTGTCGTGGTGCGGGAACCTCGGCGCCGCCGACGACGCGCTCGTGAACCGGGTCACCGGCGCCGGCGCCCTGCCATTGTGATGATCCGTTGACGATCCTTGCGGCTGCGTTGGGCCCTGCGCTTCACGTTCTTGCTGCGATCTGGCGAACAGCGCCTGAACGTCACGGTGACCGAGCTGGTCGGCGATGCTCCTCGGCGTCCGGCCAGCGTCATCTTCCCTGTCGGCGTCGGCGCCGTGATCGAGAAGGACCCTGGCCATCTGGACGTTCCCGTCGGTGGCAGCGCGGTGGAGGGCGGTGACGCCACCGTCCCAGCACGCTGCCGTCACGTCCCCGCAGTGGCAGGCGATGGCGTCAAGGAGCGCGGCATCGTTCTCGTCGACGGCGATGCGGGTGTACAGCGCGGTGTCGCCAGAGGACAGGTCCGCGCCGGCGTCCACCAGCAGCTGCACCGCCTCGTCGTGCCGTCCGCGTAAGGCCTCCCACAACGGGACCCTCCCTTTTTGTCTGAACAGAGAGATGTTTGTTTTATTAGAGTACAAAAAAGGAACACTAACATCAGTTTTTTTATAAATAATTGAAAGCTCGGACCTCTCGCATTGGGATTGGCGCCATGATCCAGGAGAACCATGATGCATTTCTCACTCCCACTGGAAGCTGCTACATGCTGGCAAATCAAATGAGCCAGTGAATTTCTTTTTTTTCTAAAACAGTAATATGTAAACATCAATTGATCGATCTGTAAGAAGTTACTATAAGTACTACGTATGTATACCAGGGCTGTATGACCATATTTATCTGAATCATTCGGGTCTTGGCCACGCTTCAGTAGTTGATGCATCATATAATCATCGCCTTTGGACGCAGCGAAGTAGAGCGTGACCGGAAGGTCCAGCTGACCCCGGGCAAGCATGTGCTCGATCTCTTCCGCGACACCGGCGATAATGTCATTGTCCTTCTTCTCCTTTAGGAACTGCAATTGCAAGATGCATGGTCTTGAGAGAGTAAAGTGGTTTTGATTGCAGGTGCAATTGCCTAGTTCCATATTTCTTACAAAATTGATGTATTCGTCGCAATGAGCCGACTAACCTGAATAAGGTTGTTGATGATTATGGCACCGTCCCCAGCATTGGACTGAACAACCCTGAGGAAGTCGGTCCGGTCCATGCGCAGGAGCTGGCACAGGGACCGGGTTCTTGCTGTGAAGAGCTGGGGCCTGTAGCACAGAACCCCAATCTCTCCAATGACATCGCCTGCAGTGCCCGTCCCAACCACCTAATCAAGATCACATGGAAAAGGATTTGTTCAGCATCCATTTTTCTGATGAATGGAAATCATAACAAATTGTAAAATGTGCGGAACGCAGAGGACTTACCTGCTCCGAACCGTTCTGAAGCTCTAACAACTCCTGCAAGTGCATCACATGACAGTCGGAATCAACCCTTTAATTTCTCGGTCCATTGTGAAGAATCACGGAAAAGAGTAAGCATTTTTTTTACCACACTACCAGTGACTATAACGTAGAAATCCGTGGGCCCCTCGTTCTGCAGAATGAAGTCCTCCCTCGGCGCGAAGTATTCAGCATGCATCTCAGAAACCTTGAGATAGAATTTAATTGTAAGACTGCTGCCCTGGAGAATTAAAGGAAGCAGCACAAGAACTGAAATTGCCATTGATGGCTTTGTTCCTTACTAGCTGGAAGATGAGGTCATTGGAGACGCCCTGGAAGAGGTAGACGTTCTGGACGAGGCCAAAGAAGAGGTGGTGCGAGATGCTTGATCGGATGGCCTTGGGCAGCGCGTCCAGCGTCTCCAGCTGCTGCAGCCCTTCCGAGTCGGTCCTGAACTTGAGGCTCAGGTGCGAGATCATCTGCTCCTGCAGCCGTTCCGGCAGCTGGTGCCGCAGCGCGAAGCTCGACGCCGCCGTGATCGTGTCCCTCTGAATGAAGCAATAATTAATTTGGTCGGAAAATGAAATCCTAAACCATTGACGATGATGACGATGATGATGATGATGGCAATTAAGCGAGACACCGGCGGCGTACATATTTCCTTGTGCGACTGGTGCCGTGGACGACGAGGTTGGTCATGTTGCCGATGAGGTAGGCGGTGAGGCCGAGGTTGAAGAGCATGTACAAGGTGGTGAAGAGCATCTCCCTGGTGTTGACGGCGTGCATGTCGCCGTACCCGACCGTGGTGAGCGTGGTGATTGACCAGTACATGGCGGCGATGTACCGGTTCCAGAGGCTCTCGTGGTGGAAGTCCGGCATGGAGGTGCTCAGCCACGTGTTGGCCGGGTTCGGGTACCGGTCGGCGAGCAGGTAGTAGAAGCACCCCGCGCTGTGCACAGCGAACAGCGTCACCTACACGCACCCCATCAAACAAGAGTCCTAATAAGAAACATCACCAGATCATCAGAACATTGCCAGAGTTGATCGATCCCTACTTACGCCGACCAGCCTCGCGCACCGCACCCAGAAGTAGCTGAACTTCCTGTCCTTCTCCATACTACAGACAGAATCACCAAGTGCAAGAGGGATTTTGAGATAAAATAACTGCAACGACTGTTCAATCTATCATTACCATTACACACAGAGAATTACGTACTGTGCAAAGAGGGCGCCGACGCGGCGCAGGCGCCACAGCCGGAGCATGCCGAAGAAGTTGTAGGACCCGGCCTGCGGCGGCAGGATCCTTCGCGAGAGCTGGGTGGGGACGGTGGACGCGACGTCGAGCGCGAGCCACGTGGTGGCGTAGCGCCACGCGATGCAGGCCG
This sequence comes from Chloris gayana, assembly GCA_031894775.1. Taxonomy (NCBI): domain Eukaryota; kingdom Viridiplantae; phylum Streptophyta; class Magnoliopsida; order Poales; family Poaceae; genus Chloris; species Chloris gayana. Next base: position 44,926 of record JAUNZO010005003.1, read on the forward strand.
GGTCGTCCTGCAGCAGGAAGGTCCTGCGGTCCGTGTACGCCACGAAGAAGGTGAGCACGATGTCCACGGCGAACGCGGCGTCCACGGTGTTGTCGGCGACGGCGAGCGCGCCGCCGGGGTTGGGCACGAAGCCCAGCTCGAAGGGCGCCACCCACGCCGAGTAGACCACCAGCAGGATCAGCGAGTTCTCCCACAGGAGGTAGCGCGGGTCGTAGGGCGACACGATGCATCGCCGGAGACGGGAGCGCCGCCCGCTGCGCGCGCCGAGGGACGGAAGGATGAACGCGCCGGTGTACCGGCCGCTCCCACCGTCCACGCTCCCGCTACCGCCCCACGACCCGCACCTCGACGGCATCGCGCCGCGGGCGTGCGATCGGATTTGATTTTTTCGCCGGCGACCAAATCGGTTGTGGCAATGGCTTGATCCGGCCGCCGGGATTTCTGATCCGTGCTCGTGCGCAAGGAGCGCTGCTCGGAAACTGACAACCTCTCTCTCCTACTATTGCATGCATGCATACATGGTCCCTACCACTCCTCCACTTCCCTTCTCACCAGTCACCACACATGCAATGCATGCATGCATAGTCCCCACCACTCCTCCACCCACTCACACATGTATGTAACTTCCACACACTTTCAAACATTGTTTCAAAGTTTTTGTTCATACTTTTCATTCAAAGTTTCATTCAAACTAGGTTACTTTTTCACAAAAAATTAAGTCGAAAGTTTGAACAAAAACGTTTAGTTAAAAGTTCATCAAAAAGTTTGTCTCAAACATTATTATTAAGGCTGCATTCACCGTGTGGAGGAAAAACATGTTGCAATGGGTAGCCGTGCCTTTTGACGCGGAAGAGTAATTCTGGAAGGGGTGCATTTCTGGTTTTCGATCCGGCAGTCTCCTCCCACTTCCATTTGATCATGTTCGAGGAGGACAATTACAGGGGTGTGGAATCTCAGTGAGAGTGACTGGCCCATAAATCATCAAGAACACTGGGGTGGATGGCGTCCTCGGATCAGAAAGCCTTCCATACATATTGAGATCCCAGATGCGGCCATTCATAATGGAAACGAAGAATCATCCCAGCACCATCATTGGGGTTGGATCTTGACAAATGACAACATAGTGATGTTTTTTGGTCAATCACAAGGGCACCGGCATTGCATCACTGAAGAACCTGAAGCTGACGGTATCCTTCCTGATATATAGGCCCTAATGATCCTGAACTACTGTACATCTGGATGCTTGAGGACAATGACTGACAAGAATGGGAGCTTAAGCAGAGTGTTAGCCGTTTTCGTCTGTTTAGTGAAAATTTTAGCGAAGCTGAGTCTCACTATGATGTAGTTGCCATCAATCCATACAGCAATTTGCTATTCATTGTTCAGCATTGGACCCGGCAGCTGATCTCATATGGCATGGATACTAAGGAAGTGCCTGTTGTTGGCATTCTGGAACACTAGCCCATCAACCCGTGCGTTGCACGGGCTTGAATGAAATAACTGTATTTATTTTGTTACAAAATTTCACCAAAGGATTCAGGATCATCAATGGACTAAGTAATCCAGGCTGAATCTTTCATCGGCATAATATACCAACTCAGGATCTATTTTTTCAACTTTGGCATTCCATAATCTCTAACTCTGACGTCTTGATTACTAAAAAACAAAACATCAACTATTCAAAATACTGAGAAAATATAATTATTAATTACGGTTATGTGTGATTTGCCAGAGGAACTCAGCATAATATGATAGTAAGAAATAAATCTTAAAAAAGTTCCCTTTCTTCAACTGGCTCAATATACGATGTAACTCTGATAACATCTATTTGTAATATAAGATTAATTGTTACATGCAGATCATATGGAATAAACTATTTACTTACCCAATAAGTTAGTGATACATACCTGATAGATATATGTCTTTGTTAATTCTTTCAAAAAGCATCTCTGTGCTGAAGAACTTGAAACTATATGTTCGAAATGCATCTGCACCTTTACTTTTCTGTACAGTAGTTGTTGGCAAGAAGTTCACTATCTTGTCATTTTCCACTGATCGATATGTTTTTTATTATAGTGACTTTAACATTTGTTATAGCATAAATATTGCCTTCTAATGATCTGAACTTTTTTCCTTATAAGCCTTGTTGATAACTCCATGCACCATGGCGCCCTAGATGATGATCATCTTATTAGCTTCACAACCAAAATTATATATAAATAATGTTATCAACACTTAAAGTTAATACCTCTTGATAAATTAAGATAATGACAACACTTAAAAGTTCACCAGTGCTTATCAAGATAGCATCCCCTAGTCATGTTACCCTTGCCTTGATGGACCGTAGATTATTTCCTGCCTTAATTTCACTTAAAGCTTTGTGGTTCATTGCACCTATGCTAATTCAAACAACCATGCTAATAAGGATAATAGTTATACTAAAAAAATTGCATGCAAAAGAAACTTTATTTAAACCTGGGAGCCTAGTCGTTCCTTCATAGAAAATTCTATCATGCAAAGATGAAATAACAATTATTAAAGATCATGGGTGTACTTGCAAGTTGCTGTGATGTGGTCGTTTCTTGAAGATTCAGTGAGCAGGGAACAAAAAAATCTTCAATGGGGTCGTTCCTGCATAGAAAATTCAATCATCCAAAGATGAAACAACAGTGATTAAAGATCATGGGCAAGTTCCTGTGATGATGCCTGGTTGTTTCTCGAAGATTCAATGAGCTGGGAACAAAAAATCTTCAATGGGAGAAACTCAATCACGTGAGGAAAGATTTCAGCAAGTTGAAGATGGTGAAATCATCTAAACTAATCACTAATCAAAGAAAATTAGAAGATGAAAAGGTCACCTGTGTAAATAAAAGTAGATGTGATGACGGTGAAATCATCTAAGCTAATCACTAATCAAGACAATTAGAAGATAATAAAAAGATCACATGTGTAAAGAAAAGTAGATGCGATCAATTCCGTCCAATCTTCAATGGGAGAAACTCAATAGCGTGAGGAAAAATTTCAGGAAGTTGAAGATGGTGAAATCATCTAAGCTAAACACTAATCAAGAAAATTAGAAGATATAAAAATATCACCTGTGTAAAGAAAAGTAGATGCCATGAATTCCATCAAGTCAACGTATCGTTTCATGAAACATGCCGTATACGTGTATATATATACACTAATGATTTTGGAAATACGTGTGTGCATCGGACATCCAAATTTTTTTATATTTTTTCTCTGGTGTAGGTGTCGTGAGTAGGGACTCAATCTTTTTACCCTACATGTTTCTTTCCATAATGTGGCTGTCGTAGGTGTTGTGGAGTATGAAGTCTATTAAATAGATCTAATGGCTTAGTTTTGATGAGGACGAAAATTGATGGCCAGATGTTTTGCTTTTTTGTGAGAATTTCTAGGATTTTCTACCGATTAATGTGGAGGCCTCAAAAGGAGCCTCCAATTAGTAAATATAAGATAGCTATAGATGCTTTAGTCCTTACGTGCCCTGTTTTTCAGACTTCTTGTGTAATTGATACTATGCGTCATTGCATTCATGGACGGAAAACACTGCAAGCTAGCCAGTTAGTAAGTTTGGGCATGCATGTAAAGGTAAAGCTACCTTTGCATGTCAGTTATGTCAATGTATCTTGCTTCCTAAGTTGTCTAATTTATGTTGTTTCACATTCAAGTCTTATGTCTCAAATGGAATTGCAATTATGTTATGTAGATCTTGGGATATTTTCTTAACCTCAAGTTACCAGAGAAGATATTCTAAGGCTGACTGATTTTTTTCTCCCTGCTCTTCATTCATATATGTTTATTTATGTTGAAGTAACAATATAGCTTACGGGTAGCTGCAACAAAATTGTTGAATTGATAAATCAAACTAAAAATGTCGCCTTATTAAACTCGAATGTGTTCATGATTATGTGACATGCCTAAGTTGTGGACAAAATTTCCTAACTTATGCTGCTGAACAGGGTCATCTCTAGCCTACCACAACTTGCTTGGAACAAAAGGCTATGTTATTTTTGTTGTATGCTGCTGAACAGTAGGTGGGATTGAGAATTTGCAAAGGGTAGACTTTGGTCAGAGAATGACTTTTGCAACTTTTGTGAAGACAGCTATATTGTTTTAGTTTTTTGCAACTTCTTAGGGTACAATTGTGCATGTCAATGAAAATTCTGAAGTATGTTATTTGTGAATTGAAGATATTTCATCTGAATTTTTAGAAACAGACGAATTCATATTTTATTGCTATGAACTCCAAACGATTCCTTTTGCGATATAAAATATTTTCTTGTTTCTGACTATATCTTAATAATATAGTTTCCCAGGTTGACCTGCTTGCATCATGTTACGTTTTATTCCCTTTTGAGATCCTATCAACAGTTACTAGTGAGTTCACTAACTATTATTCTTTTTTTCTCCCTTTTTTAGCCGTACTTGTTTCTATCACAATATGTCAAAAAATTTCACTATCTGCTGCTGAAAAAATAGCTGGCAACTTGTCAGGACGGTACTTTGAACAATGCAGGATGAGGTTGTAGATGCTTGTTTCTATCAGTGTTAAGGAGCAGGATTTGGCTGCGCTAAACTATTCTTTGTAGCATAATCAGTGGCTACATGCAGGAATACTGTATCGGAAATATCATGTTTGTAATCATTAAAGACGTTTCACCTGGTATTTCAGAAACAAAGGAATTCATTGAAAAGGGGTATCTCTGTCAGGCAGTCAATACGCAAATTTTTGGATGTTTGAGGAAAGGAAATTGAGTTCTACACAAGCAAGGCTGGGTGTTAATACAATTTTTGCCGCCTGAAACTCTGGCCAGTAATAGAAAACAATTCCTTATGTTTGATTTTTCTATCGGGAATTGCTGTAGAGCCAACCCAAATGTCCAACTTTGTTCGACAAGATGAATATATGACAACCAAGTGTTTAAAATTTTCAAATTGTGATATCAAGTTTCTATAATAGCTTGAGTTGTATATGAGTAGGACAATCGGATTGGACCTATAGCAGTACTCTTTTCTGCCTTTTCTTAATGGTTGTGTTTTATCTCTTTTCAAATGAAGTCATGTTAGATTGAAAACCAATGTGCTAGAAAATTGTCTTCTTGC
>JAUNZO010005004.1:0-61995 GCA_031894775.1 Chloris gayana
TGCTCTTCCAGGATGAATCGTTGCTGACCATGATGCATATCCATGTCGAGGATAAATTGATGCTGTTTTGTGTGTGCATAAATCTGCACCCCTGATATTAATCCAAGTCGAACATGTTACAACCATGATGTCAACGAACCTGCAGAACGTGTGGAGCATGGCGAAGCAGGCCATGGCAGCCTATCGAAGACGACGGCACACCATAAACCGGGATTTTTCTAGCAAATACAATTGAAGCTTGCTCCGTGGCCGCAAAAGAGAACTTTCTACAGGAGTATTCGTAACCCTAGATGACCTAGCCTGGTAGGCTTACGTGAGGAGAGGTGGAAGGATTGCATAAGTTCTGATGGTGATAAATCGATCTACCCTGGAAGGCTTACGTGAGGAGAGGTGGAAGGATTCCATAAGATCTAACGGTGATAGACTGTAGGGCATTAAAATTAATGGTTAGATGTTTTGCTTTTTTCTGGGAATTTCTAGCATTTTTCTCCGATTAATGTGGAGGGGCCTCAAAGGGAGCCTCCAATTAGTATATATAAGATAAGATTTTATTTGAATTATGTATTTACATACTCTATTAATCATATAATTTGGTACTTTGTTATTTTAAATTTGTCTTATGCTCAAATTGGAATCTTATATGATGGATATAATTTTTAATCACCATTTGTATCGAGTTTAGTTGATCAGGAAATTCAATAACACCATTATAAAATTCATTGGTTTTCCACCAAGTACACATTTAACGGACCACTCTAGTCATTGAAAATGTTACGGTTTATGTGTTTATGAACTAAATATCGTTATAAAAATTAATCTAGAAATTTTTGAAACCATCCGAGATAACACAGTGATGCCCTTAAGAAACAAGCACTCTGCCAAACAATTGTTTTCCTTTGTCAAGAAAATTCTATCACATAATTCTGAGATGCTACTCGATACTGGCTCAAACAATCTTTCAAGCCATATTGTGACATGCAACTCTAGCATCCAATCAAATTTTCCCTCTAATTCCATTGGGTAGGCCTGCATGGATGAATGAATTGGTACTTACTCAATTTATGCAGCATGTCGTCAGTCACATGCATGCATGGGGACGTGTGATTACTCCTGCTTTCTTGGTTTGGACATGTACGATGGAGACAATGGCATCTATCAATATGAATATGTGATTTGCTAAGTTGTAGACAATCAGTAAAACCTCTCCAATTTCTGTCGGAGCCTGCATAGGTGGCCATTTGACCGCATATGCTTTAAAGACACTCGTTTCCATGGGCATGGTGTGGTGTTCAGTAGCCTATATGATCGAATCTAAGTGTGCCTCAAAATTGTGATGGATGAGGCAACCACTCAAAACAGAGAGCTTAGAGAGCAAATGGTTCCTTTTCTTTTTCCAACGAGAGATCAAATAGGACGTGCCTTGATTGTGTATGGATATTACACTAGGGCTATTCCGTTAAAGAGAGAGAATTGTTTTTCTATAAGAGAGCTGATTTATGGAAAAGTAAATAAAAGATTAATTGCATCTTTTTTATGTGCAGAGGTATTTTAGTCTTATTTTTCATAGTGCCAGTGGTGGGTAATTTCCCTTTTTCTTTTTTTTTCTCCGATTAACGTTGTAATTTCTAGGCGTTGAGAGCGAACATGGTGGCTGTTTTTCTTGGTCACATATATAGATGAGAAAATTACTAGTTGGGGGGGGGGCATCAGCCTTATGTTGGCAATTTATTGGTATATTGTCACTTGTCAGAACGGTATGGTCTTGACAATGTTTAAAACTCATCTTTTTTTACGCAGGATATTTTTAGAAGGAAATAGCTACGTTTCTTGGCGCTGCTGCAGCTAGAGGGAAAATGAAGACCTTTTCATGCAGATGAGCGGAACCACGCTGTGTGGCTTCGTGTAGACGTCAAAAACTATTTTCATTTTCTAAAAAAAAGTAAGATAGATATCACATAAGCTGAAGTCATTCGCATGTATCAATGTGAACCGTGTATCAGTGATTAACAAATCACTCTCGCAGCTGGAATGTTATATGCCGGTCAAGTCTACATATTACATATTGTTGACCACCTCGACATCTTCTTGTTCCTCTATCGTCGGCTGCCATGCACACCATCGCAAACGAGCAACCCATATTCTCGTAGAAATGTTTTACTATGTATGGTTTTAATATCCGAGCTTCTCCTTTCTCCCGTCTAGAGGAAGGGCTAACCGGCGGTGTGTGGTACAGTCTATGCAGGGTGGTTAGGCACCGCAGCCCGCGGTGGTGGTGGTGGGAAGTGGTAGGATCAAGACTGGCATCATTTCTCTACTTGTGGTTGATGGTGGCCATGGACGATGGTGGTGTACCTCGGAGCGAGGGAAGGAGGTGGAGGCAAGGGCATCAAAAGGCCTAGTGGTTAGCATGGCGATAGTCTAGGGAAGCAACATAGGGGGCGGTGACGCCCCTGCCAGGTGTGCGACAGAGGGGTGTGTGTGTGGTGGGGAGGGGGGGGGCGTGAAATCGGCAGCATAGGGAGGAAGAAGATGAAGAGCAAAGCAGCTTTGTCTTTGGACGAATTTGGCCATCACGGGTGGTTAACTTGGTTGTCTGGGGCGACATATAACACACCCTATCTCACACGCACAGCATGGGGGAGGACAATGAAAGAAAATTAAAGGAGGAACTCATGTAACTTTTATTTTTTCCTTTTTGATAACTCCTGTAGCAGTTAGCTCAATTATGGCCCAAGTCTTGATGAGGCCTGGTTCAGAAAGCTGGACCATCATGGCAGTTTCAGTTTGAATGACAAGAACAAAGAGAAAGAATTGTTTAGGAGAAATGGAAAAATTCCTTTTAGTTTTTAACTGGATGGTGAGTTTGTCAGAAAACAGAAATTTCAAGCTCTGATAACATATTTTCAATTCACTAAGCGATCTAGACACCATTTGGAAGGAACACGCATCATGCATGACTGCAGAACATAGTATATTGTTCCATTCCTTGGATTGCTCCCATTCGGACGAACTTTTACTGATTATTCGAGGTAATTCGAACACTAAACGGTAAATCATCCACGTCATTATCATCGTTTGCACCAATGCTGGTCTAAAACAGCCGAAAACATGTAGGACGCTCAGCATGCTGCCTCACTGAAATAGTTGAATTGACAGTGGCCAGAGTTTAGACCTGTAATAGAACATGTAAAGGAACCACGCTACAACTGCGTAGTGCATTTTTTACCTGACAAAACGATCCTATGTTTGACGTTTCTGCACTGCTTTACCATGTGAAATTAGAGCTAACCCAACTATGAAATCGTATGTCTGTCATTAGTTCAAAACTCAATATCACATTGCAGTAGAAGTATTCTGATAACTTGTTGTCGAATTTGAAAGCAGCTGGGGATTTCCCACTGTAGAGCATAGAACACACGCTCAGTAAGAAAAAGCATGAAAAACATGTTCCCATGACAATGGACAATATTTGCACTCTTTTCTGAAAAAAAATGTTTTGTTTACACTGGTACAATAATTCTGTGAATGAAGCATGAAGAGATTTACCCGGATGTCATTTTATCAAATGGGCTCCCAAGCTCTTAGTGATAACATTTCCGTTAGTTTCCTGCAAATAATCAGCTGAATGTGCATGTCCGTGTCAAGATGCATGTGCCGTTACAGATTCAACATTCTATATGCACCTGGAAAGTGGAGAGGTAATGGTCGAAGTACTTGGAGCTGGTCATCACTTTATTAATCTCTTTTAGGTACCTGGAGACGACTTTATGAATCCTTGATTTACTACTGATTTTAGGTACTACAGGTGGATTCATGAGTACCACTGTATATAGTGAAAAAAAAGTTCCATATATATAACTTCTTGTATAGGATGCCGAAACACCAAATGGATGAATCGAGGATATATAGCTAGTGCACTTTTTTTTACAAATGAACACAGTCACATAGACTCATAACACACGCTAGTATTCATCCATATAAACACATATATGCACACCTGTACCCTGTAAACACCTCCAAAGAAATGACCGAGTCGACTTGATCTTGAGGTTCACAAAATATCTTACTATCAATAATCAAGGATATCGCTCATGATGCAACACTCACGATGAGCTTAGAACTTAAATTCAAGTAGGTAGGTTCAAAGAGATACCCACGGTCTAGGAAATAAAAGGATAAAGACCAAAACCATGGTGTTAAATTGTGCAAACATAGCTCATATGGCATCCTTATTTTTGTGATTACATTGTACAACTCAGACACTCAGAACACATGCACATTCAACTCTATGAGCGTATTTACATAAATCCTACCCTTAAGAGCATCTTCGAAAACAGTCGGGACCATCGCCTATCACTAAGCGCACATATCATTAAATATTAGAAAATTTGATCCCACATGGGGTCAAACTCATGACATGAGGTGCTACTGAGACTCTTGTAACCACTAGGCTATACAACCCCTTTCGCCATATGGCAATCCATTTCTTTCCTTCAACTCACATGTTTGACATTGGATCTTCATTTCTGTGGATCAAATGCATGCATGGCACATTTTAAGTAGTGTGGATGAACCTTACATCATCTCCGTTCCTATCCTATCCATGGCTGCTTTTCAAAACCATAAACTTCAGATTGCATTGTTATCCTTTAATTAATTAATTCAAAACATATTGGGAGCTCGGATATTTTCAAAGCTAGTCAATAGTCAAGATGCATGAATCACTGCATGCCCCGTTGTTCTCTGCAACTTTTCCATGTCCAGCCGAGAAAAAAATCATGAGTCAAAACATGCGTTTACGACCAAACATTTCTGGTGCACCAGTAAGTTCAAATTGTCTCTATGTACGGACGGACCACCTGATTTTTCCTTTTTTTAGATTGCTTTCAATACACACATTCCTAGTTTCTGATATCTAAAAATGCAGTATATAGCTGGTTTAAATGCTATTTTTTACTGGATGCAGCAGGAAAACATCATATGTTGATATTTTTATGAATCATATGATTTCGATTGAACAAGCCATGAGGAACACGTTAGGAACAATCTCATAACTTTCAGGCGTTGCCTAGGTGTTCTCTAGTCTCTACCCTCCTTCTCTTATACGACTGAAATTAACTCTGCTTTTGGAGTTAGGAGAACTGAATTGGATCTTATGGATAATCAGGTTATGATATTTCTGACTCCTCTCAAACATCAACAAAAAATAAAATGTATAAAAAGATGAAAAAAGGTACCAACATGGAAACCTGGAAATATAGGGAGAGGATTCAGAGCCGATAATAAAACGTTAAAAGAGTTGCTTCACGGACTTCTACTTCTAGTTCATTTTAGGCGGGAGAGAGTAGTCATCTGCCATAGTGCTCACGTACGTGGACCTGGGATCACAAGCTTGGAAGATCATATAAATAAGTTGCTGCACAATCAAAACTTGTAACTTTATAACGTCAGTCAAGGACACGTTGGTTTTCGTTTGCTTAAAATGCAGGAATAGGTAAATGTACTTGCGGCATAAACTTCTGCTGCACAACCTAGTCAATAGAAAAATTATTTGTAAATAAAAGGAACCTACATTTATTATGAAATATGAGTTTATAAGTGCAAATTATCTGATCCAAAATATTATCTGATAAAACTATATGATTGAATTCGCAAGTGCCAGAGCTAGTCCAATGGATCTACGTTGCACCTCTCCATTGTCTTATATGTTCAAAATAAGAGTTAATTTCACAAAAAGAGAAACTTTGGCCTTACAGTCACAAAACCACCAAGTTTAGAGCATGTTTCACAACCTACCATGCATTACTTTGGGGTGTAATTTCACAAAACCATGCTTCATTTGTCTCATATAGTATCGTGTTGTTTCAGTCCCATGTGTCAGCGGCACAGATCCAAATGTATATGTATCAGCTTGCCATATGATACATATACATTTTCTGGTATGTTTGAATGACATGCGGGACTGTGGTGGTGGGATAAGTACAAGACAAGACAAGAAAGTAGTAGTTTTCTGAAAGTACACCCCAAACTAATGGTGAGTTTGTGAAACATGCTCTAGACTTGGTGGATTTGTGGCTATAAAGCCAAGTTTTGGTGGGTTTGTGGAATTAAGCCATCAAAAGAATCATGCCTTGTGTGTCAATGTTTGTACCACCCTTCATTCTGAATTAGCAACCATAAAACAAAGTTTTTCTTGTCGTGATAACAAATGGCTATCTCCTGTTTATACGTTATCATGTTGAATTGAGAATCCCTTCAAAAAATATGTCTACAAAAAAAGAATATGCATTCCTGATCCTAGTGTTAATTACAAAATCTGGTAGCTAAGTTTATGTTTCAAGTTAATGTTGGATGCTTGCTAACGTCTCTATCTCCAGTGCTTCTTGTTTTATAGAACCAGTCCAGGTAGACTACACACATAAACAAATGCGCTTCAAGATGGTTCTAATGATATGCCAGTAGTGCTAATAAAACAAGAGATAGGAACATATAAGCGTTGTTAAAACCTAGGCTTAACTTACTCTTAGCACGTCCAAAAACTGGAATCTAGGAGAAAAGTACACATTCTGATCTTCTGATTCCCGTACATCTGTCCTCATGCGTTTGATGTATGCAGAAGTGTCAAAGCGGTCAATTAATTATTTGTTAAGTCAAAAAGAGATGCATGGAGACATGTACATTACTAACTATTTACAAAGTCATGTTTCAAATAATCTATTTTATACCGACACTTAGGAGCATACCATCTTACTTTAAGACAAATCTATGAATTTATTATGTTGTTTAAAATTAATTTTTATATATAGTGACTTGAGCACGTAAAGTTCGGGTGTATTTGGTTACGCTATAACTCCTCACAAAATGGTTGTAGCTCTCACTCCTTAAATAGTCTATAGCTGAGAGCACGTAGGATTGCGCTCCCCTCAGCAATCCGGACGACGTGACCGGCCTCCGCACGCGCCACACCGTTTTTGGGCAGCGTGGCAGTTGCCCGCGCCGGCCACATCGCTGCCTTCACTCCATAGGGCTGTTGCGCGAGGAGGCCTAAGAAGCCCACGTGGGTCGTCGAATGACCGCATCCTCCTTCCCCTACGCGGATCAGGCCCAGCGGTGTCGGATCCGAGGCGGCGGTGACTGGGACAAGAGAGAGGAGGTGGCGACGCGACGCGCGGCACCGAGGGGAGAGGGACGGGCGGCGCCGTCGGGGAAGGGGACGGGTGGCGGCACTGGAGAGACAAAGGGGGAGAGGGAGGGGCGGCGCGGTGCGCGGTGGGTGAGAGGTGGCAGGGTGGTGTGGGGGGTCACCACCGGTGAGGGAGAGTGTTACTGTTATGACAAAGCATAACTCCAAATATAAGCTCATGTGTCATACTTAACGTTTGATTGCATCGCCACCTATAATAATATGAAGTTGAGTCTCCTATTTGCTAACACAACTTATAATACGTTAATATATGGCAATAGTTTAGACTCAATAATGCATTTATTGTCATTCGACAAATATTTTGGATCATCACACGTCTAGAGTTTAGGGACTTAATGAATTAGCACATAAGTTTTAGTCTCTCGTTGTAACATTATTTTGTGTTGCAACGAGATTTTTCTTGTAACACTCGCACTTGATATATATTGAATAATCATAATCTTTGTAACACTATGCATGTAACATAAATTTTGTGTTACTGTAATCACTTCTTGTAACACATAATTATGGGATAAAAACTATATGTTACAAACATAGTTGTAACACATAATTTTATGTTCCTATAAAATATTTTGTAACACATGACTCTATGTGTTACAAGAATATGTTACAATATCGTGTAGAAGGAGGGGGAGTGAGTAGTCGACGACATGGGGTGGGGGCGGGTGGGGGATGGTTAGGGTTTATTTGCAGCACGTGGTGTGTGAGTTTAGCAGAAACCCCCTATTATATAGTTTATTTACGGTTATCTTTCAATATGATTTCTTTTTCCTTTGACCCCTTGAACTTTTTGCAAATCTGGCGCAGCGGAGTGCATCACTTTCTCTAGTATTATCACAACTCTTCTTGTGGAGGAGAAGCTGCAAATATATATTTGGCAAACACGGTTCCTCAATTTAAAGATCCATATGCAAGGATAGGAGTAGAGTGAAGCAATCATTTCAGCTCTAGGTAAAAGAATATTCTTTGAAACTGCTATTGGGTACTCTAACTTAAAGTTAATTCACATAAAAGGTGTTGATCTTGTTTAGTTCTATCACACTGGGAGCTTCAGGAGCCAAACCAAACATATATTTAGTGCCAAATATACAGGAGCACGTGCGCTACACTTGAATTTATTTTTGCTCGTCCTTCACTCATCTGCGCCTTCAGAAAAGGGGAAGTGCAGTTCACGATTAACTTTTATTAAGAAACACCATGCAATCATTATATTGACTTTTGGTTTATAAAGAGCACGATATTTTGGCCGACACGTAATTATCGTGAGATTTTCACGTAACATAAGATGAAGTCAACAAATCATTATATTCTTGGTCGGACTAGATGGTGTTTCACATATTCTCGGTCGGACTAGATGGTCGGACAAGTCGCTCTGTAGCATTTATGGCATTGGTTCAGCTCTGAAACTGGGCCAATTTTTGCTTAATATTCATGATCAATTTAGCACATAGTCCGGTCACAAAATGATGTCACGATATGAAGCTGTAAACGTCTTTTTTTCAAAACACACTACAAACACAAATATTTATATACACTTACCCCTTATGGTCACACACACTCTGTACACTCTTGAGATTCACGAAGTTGCCACTAGCGTCTCCCTGTCGATGGAGATGTTGCCTACCACTGAAAAATCAATTAACCATAAACATAATACATGTCAAATATAGGATTTGAACCCAAATGAATTGGTTACACACTACACATAAGATCTAACCAAAACTTATCTAAACTCAATTTGCATGTAAACATTATTACCCCACCCCTTAACAATATATCGTAACATTATTACTAGTAGCTGAAGCATTATGAATAATAGTGGCAATATCTTTGTTTGAGGTGTCTGTCCATTATTATTGCCACGCCTCTTTGGGAACATAGGTATTATATTAGTAATATAAAGCATGTGAAGTACTATAAGAACATGATAGCAGTGTTGTAATGTTTTTCTTCAGATAAAATGTGCATTGTTAATACTTTTTCTGTGAGTACAACGACAAGCATGAATGCATGCATGATGTGGTAGCATCATGTATTTTGCTTGTTTTACTGATTAAATGATCCAACCATGCGTATATGTACGTATCGAAAGGGGTACGGTTGCATCCGTCTAGTGTAGCTCATTTTCCAAACTCGGTCAATCGACGTTAGGACGTGAGCATGGACGTGCGAACCGATCGATCTAAGAGCAACTCTAGCAACCTTCCTAAAACGGGCCTGGTTTCGAGCCTCCTGCTGAACGTCATGATCCCAGCCGTCCAAAGAGACGTGTGTATGTATGTCGCGGTCTGGGCCGACGTGGCTACGCTTGTATTTTGTAGGGTCACGTGGAAGGATATTGGACACGACTGACTCTACACGCCCCAGTGCCCATATATAGCTAGCTAGCAGTATGAAACATGCTGGATCCTGTACAATTGTGAATTTGGTTGCTGTGTTGGCTAGTTGGCTTGCTACATGCATGTAACATGCATATGCAGAGGTCGATGGAGAAACGCATGGTCTCGGGCTCTCCTGCTCACGTGACTTTGGGCTTTTGACTTTTCAGCGCAGGGTTCCACGTCATCAGCTAGAGCGCGCGCGCTTGTGGCCACGACACGGCCGACATGTCAAGCGTCTCGTTGTACCAGGCAAACAAGCAGGTGAGATTGAGAATATCTCGACAAAACAAAGGCCCATCAGCTGAGACCAACACGACTCTACATCATCGGCACGCTGCACAAGGCGACGAGATTTGTCGCGCCTGCAAAGTAACTCAGCGCCATGGATCAATGTGTTTTTCATGCAGTTAGGCTCGTTCTTTTCAGAATTTGGATGTGTTCTCCGCACGCCGTACGTACTCGCCGGAAGAAGAAGCATCACGACACCAGGCCGGTCTATCGGCAAGGGCACAGGCTGGCCAACCGCACCTTGACCCCCAAAAATTTGGGGCTCTAAATTTGGTCCTTAAAATTGTTTTTCTTTTGGACCCAAGTAAAACAAAATCACTCCAAGATGACTCCAATATAGGATTCCATTTTCCATGGACCCCTAATTCATCCTCCGAGACATGGGTCCTACCTTTTTTATTCTTTTTTTCCTTATTTCCTTTCTTATCTCTTTCTCCTCCGTTTCTCCATCCTCCATGGTACACGTCCAATGAAGCCAAACTTCCTTCCTTGCCACCGGGCCGCCACCTAGCCTCGAAGCAGCGCCCAGGGGTGAGCTCAAGCATAGGTCGCGTCTCTCTCTCTCTCTCTCTCTCTCTCTCTCTCTCTCTCTAATACCCTCGCCCATCCGTCCTCGTCGCTCTTGTTGGCCGACCTCGACGAATTCCTAGAGTCCAACCTACTCCTGTCGGCCTTCCCGTCAGCTTTTGCGCCTTGCGCTCCCCACCGTGCACAACCGTCGCTCCAGCTTGTGCTACACCATGGCGGCCGAGTGAGCTCGCTTGTATCGTGTCCTAGCTTGGCATTTGAGATGTGGGTGCTGACAAGTGGGTCCCATCGGATGTGGGACAACATCTAAGAGGGTCTGCTCGAGTTGGAAAAAAATGGGTTTCTGAATTTGCAGATTGGCCCAAAATAAGAAATAGGGTCTCGTTTTTATGGGCTACCATTGGGGATGCTCTTATGGAGGAAAAAAGTTCTGGAGGAGAATCTGCCAATAGGGCGACATATGATGGTCGTCGTTACTATGGCTTACTTACATACCTCCATTTCAAATTAGGGTCTATTTGGCATGGATTCTCAAACATCTCCTAGACCAGCTTCTGCTCCTCAACATAAGAATCCAGCCAAATAGTTTTTTTTAAAACAGATTGTACTCCTAGAATTAAGAAGCACTTCTCCAAAATGAACTAGGAGCCAAAAGCTTCAAAAAAGTAGCTCCTATAGCTCCTCGATCATTTTCAGAATTTGTTTTAGTAATCAAAAGCATAAGAATCCGTTTTGGTAGAGAATCTGTTTTGATGGAAAATCCATTTTGTGGAGAATTTGTTTTCTTAGGAGCCATATCAAAGGGGTCCTTAGAGTTCTGCCTTTGATCGAAGATTGGACCATTGATTTTTCAAAAAAAAAATATACTGTACTATAAAAATATTTTTCATAATAAATCTAAAAGTATCATCCTTATACTTAAGCTTTGAGATTCTGGAAGTTAATATTTTACTTTGGTTAAAGCTAAAATTATAAATACCTTGGAACGAAAGGAGTATTTCATCTGTTTTGTCCTGATGATCGTGATTTGTGAGTCAGATAGGATCTTCCAGCTGCCGACCACGTAATTTCACCACCAGAACTAACGTCTACTCAATCCCTAGGTGAAAACTCGGTAAGTGCAGTATACGTCTTATTACTAACGGGACGTGTGAGTGCGACGGACCCAAGTGTGCTACTCGTTGAACACTCACTACAAGCTGCATAACAAATAAAGAAAATGCTGTTTGTCTCGCCTTAATAAACCTAAAAATAAAAAGCCACACGTTCTTCAGAACTGCAGATTCGCGAAAACAATATCTCTGTCGCCCCCTGTCCGATCTGCACTAATCTTGGCTGTTCTGCGCAGATCTTGGATGTGCTATCGATGCCGAAAACACACGGAACACGTTCGCTTCGCGGGTCTGCATGTGTCGTCGTCACGTTATTAGCGACGGCCCTTGCTGTGTGTCCGGGTACAGTTCTGCGCGTGGATGCATCTGCGTGTGGCCTCAATTGAACGCGCGCACGTGCCGGGTCATTTGCGCCACGTGCGTCCATCGATTCTCGACCAACCTTTTTTTTCTTTTTGAAGGCAGAGTCTCGACTGTTGAGCAGCAGCTAACTGCTCACACGCATTGAGGCCTTATGTTATTGATGATCGATTGGCCGGCGTCAGACACTTCATGTCGATTCTGTATAGATTTATGCTAATTATCGTAATGGCTATTATTTTCCGTACACGCTGACAATAACATGTCATCATTTGCAGCGCACAGTGGCATGTGCAAATGACTCAACAAAAGAATCATGGTAAGGTACATTATTAAAAAGAAAAAAAATATTTCTTTCAAGGTCGAGTCACACGAGGTTGATCGATGAGTTTGCTGCTGAGATTAGCTGTTGGGTAGCTGATGATTAAATTATGAGTTGGGTAACTCGATCAGGTTCAATTCTTCTATTGAGTCGTGACTAAGTAACTCGGGTTCAACTCCTCCATCTCACGTAATTATTCAAGAAAGGAAAAAGTTCATTTTACACATTTGAACAATTTATTTTATCCGGTCTACTTCCCAACAACGAAAGCAGAATGGAATTTACTATTTAAACAACTCAAGTTGATGAAATACCCTAGCGAATTTGTCTTATTTGTTATTCTGTACAAGTTGAATTCAAAGCTTCATTTTGTATGAAAATAGGTCACCTAACAACCTATGTTAAAATAGTTATGACATATTTTTTTGACATTACTTGTAGGTATGTAAAGTGAATTGCTGCGAAATACTAAACACAGTATAAAATATATTATAATTTTCCTAACATAGTTCATTGTGTTACCTGTCGTCATGCAAAATTTCAGCTTCAAAATCAATTGACTTGTATGTCTAGAATAAAAAAACACAAAATGTGATGAGGGCTAAATTGACCAACCTAGGTTGTGTAGGGGACTAGATCAATTCAATATTCTATTTAGACGGTAAAACGGACAAAGTGAATTGTTTGTGGGGGTAAAGTGGATCTTTTTGTTTAAGTAATGAGAATTCTCTTCGATAATCATTTTCTAAGTGGGTATGTGTGGTTATGTAATATGACCTACTACCCATCCGACTCAAATATTTCAACTCATAGTATTCTTTCAGTGGTAGATGAAGTAGCCACTCAATAATGAAACAACATGTTTTGTGGTGATTTCGTCAATTATAATATATATGGCGCGGCATTGATTTGTTGTAGCCCTTACTGCATATATGTATGTGTGTTAATTTATAACGATGGACAAGCGCCATTACTTCATTTGAAATATAATAATATAGCTTTTGAATAAAAATATAAGAATAAGACAGCTCTATATACTGTATTGCCACAGTTTTATTTTCATTTTTAGGAGAAGCAATGCTGGTACGAGGTACTTGAATCTTTTGTGATGTTTGTTGGATATATGTGTTCGAATTATAGGTAGATTATGTTCGTAAGTGATGAATTTGTAGGAGCACGCGAGCAAAAATGCTCACCCTGTGACGTAGTTGAGATGGAGCCATGTTGCCTCCACCATGATCTGATTGCTGATAGAGCTGATGTGTAACTACCACCATACGTTCATCAAGCATATATTCCTTTCTGGATCTTAAGACATACTCCCTCCTTTACCTTTTTATTGTCGTTAGGACAAGCAAATTAGTACAAATTTGCACTAAAATACTTGTCCTAACGACAACAAAAAGGTAAGAGAGGAGTATAAAGTAACGCCAACAGATAGTATCTCAGGTAAACCCCGATGGTATGGAAAAGATATTCGTTGTCGTAACACATTTTCTGGATCTGTGCATATCGATCTCTCCAACCACACTGAGATTTCCGCAGATCGATCTCCGCAGAAGCAGCCGTACGTCCAGACTGCTGTGCTTAGCCGGGAACAGGTCCAGCACAATGCTCGCGCTCATCCCGTGGAATATATGGAGCGCATAATAAGAAAAGGAACAATCTAGGATCTTTCCAAAAACGAGCCCATGCCGTTGGACTCTTCTTCTTCTTCTTTTTTTTTCAGACATGATCCGCCGTTGGACTCGTCCATGGAGGAATCGCGCGTGCTTGGGACCAAGCATCTCTCACGGTTGCGCTGTTAATTACTACTCCCTCCGTTTCAAATTATAAGGCGTTTTTGACTTTCAGAAATTATGTTTGACCGCTCGTCTTATTCAAAAATTTTATACAAATATACAAATAAATAAGTCATTAACAAAATATCTTTAATGATAAAACAAATCATAATCAAATTAATAACATCTACACAAATTTTTTGAATAAGACGAACGATCAAATATGAAGTCCGAAAGTCAAAAACGTCTTATAATTTAAAACAGAGGGAGTAGTAGTAAGTGCGTGCTGGGCCAGGCAGTCCAGTACATGTGTTTGTGGAAGTCAGCGTGCATGCATGGCGTGGTTTTGTGGACCAAACCCTAGTGAAAAAAATTTCAAGGCACGCCCTCTGTACTCTTTGCATCCGGGATTGACCGAGAGCTTTGAAGTTGACGAGTTACCTATAGCCAACCAGCAGCTTGTAGCAAGAACGAGAACATCTCTCCATAGTACTGTATCACTCTTCCGTTCTCTCTCGTGTGCAAAAAGTTTTGAGCAGTAGAGAACATACAAAACTGAATCTCCTCAAAGTGAAAATGAGACACAAAAGTTATTGCCTCTTACTAGCATTTATCATTTGTATTTCCTTCTCAAATACATTTATATTTAAATTGAAGTTGACCGTTTTTATAGGGTCACAGTACTCTTATTGTAGTATTTTCTATGTATCACGGTGCTTCTAATATTGTTTTAGGGAAAAATCTGTAGATATTTTTTAAACATATTCCGTGATGCCGTCTAGGGCAATAAATTTACAATTCGTGCATGATGCATAGTTAAACTAAAGTATGTATAGAATATTTATTTCTTCTTGGGATACTATCTATATTTCAACTTATATTTCACGAAAGTAAACAATTCACTTGTATTTCAACTTTTTAGACCCTTGCATAACGAAGATCCATAACAGTTGCTAGGTAGCTAGTACTCTCAGCTTGCAGTTAATCTCGCGAGAAGCAACTTGGTTTTTCTCGCAATTTATCACCTTCTCGTTGTCCTCCTCCCTCATTATTTTGTTGGTGTGGTTAATTGCTCGGTGTATGACGTCACTGCCCCCTTCCCACGCGCCTATATTAACCCGCCTCCCCGCCGCACCTCCATCCACCCTCTTCCGGTTCCGGACCACTTACTAGTACTCCTCCTTCCTTCCACCGCAGGCTTCAGTAGTTCTAGCTACCTGAGGGATCGGAGGCACATACTAGCCGCAACGACGACTGAAACGAGTGGCTCTGTACCCGGCAAGGCTGCATCTTGCCTAGATTGACTAGTAGCTGTACAGCATGTCTCCAATGGCGCTCCAGGCATCCACGCCTTGCGCGTTCCGCGCGGTCCCGGCCACGGCCCACGCTGCTGCTTCTTGCCGGCGGAAGGTACGGCCTTGTTCGGCGTGCATGCTTCTTGTGTTCCTTCCGGTGCTAGCTGACGGATGGATGCATGGGTTCATCAGTTTCAGGTTCGGGCGAGCGGCGGTGGCGGCGTGAACGGCGGCGGCGAGGCGAGCAAGGTGCTGATCCGGAAGGAGTCTGGCACGGGCGCGTGGCAGATCGACTACTCCGGCGAGAAGCCTGCGACGCCGCTTCTGGACACGGTGAACTACCCGATCCACATGAAGAACCTTTCGACGGCGGAGCTGGAGCAGCTGGCCGCCGAGCTCCGCGCGGAGATCGTGCACACGGTGTCCCGCACCGGCGGGCACCTGAGCTCGAGCCTGGGCGTGGTGGAGCTGGCCGTGGCGCTGCACCACGTGTTCGACACCCCCGCCGACAAGATCATCTGGGACGTGGGCCACCAGTCGTACCCGCACAAGATCCTGACGGGCCGGCGCGCCCGGATGCACACGATCCGCCAGACCTCCGGGCTGGCGGGCTTCCCGAAGCGCGAGGAGAGCCCGCACGACGCGTTCGGGGCGGGCCACAGCTCCACGAGCATCTCGGCGGCGCTGGGCATGGCCGTGGCGCGGGACCTGCTGGGCCGCCGCCACCACGTGGTGTCCGTGATCGGCGACGGCGCGATGACGGCGGGGCAGGCGTACGAGGCCATGAACAACTCGGGCTACCTGGACGCCAACATGATCGTCATCCTCAACGACAACAAGCAGGTGTCGCTGCCCACGGCCACGCTGGACGGGCCGGCCAAGCCCGTGGGCGCGCTCAGCCGCGCGCTCACGCGGCTGCAGTCCAGCACCCGGTTCCGCCGCCTGCGCGAGGCCGCCAAGAACGTCACCAGGCAGATCGGCGGCCCGGCCCACGGCGTGGCGGCCCGGGTGGACGAGTACGCGCGCGGCATGATGAGCCCCGCGTCCGCGTCCGGCGGGCCGGGCTCCTCGCTCTTCGAGGAGCTGGGCCTGTACTACATCGGCCCCGTGGACGGGCACAGCGTGGAGGACCTGGTGTCCGTCCTGGAGAAGGTGAAGGCCATGCCGGCCCCCGGGCCGGTGCTCATCCACGTGGTCACCGAGAAGGGCAAGGGCTACCCGCCCGCGGAGGCCGCGGCGGACCGGATGCACGGCGTGGTCCGGTTCGACCCGGCCACGGGGAAGCAGTTCAAGCCCACCAGTAACAGCAAGCCCAGCAGCAAGCCGCCGCTGGCGTACACGCAGTACTTCGCCGAGTCCCTGATCCGCGAGGCCGAGGCTGACAGCAGGGTGGTGGCCATCCACGCGGCCATGGGCGGAGGCACGGGCCTCAACTACTTCCAGAAGCGCTTCCCGGAGCGCTGCTTCGACGTGGGCATCGCGGAGCAGCACGCCGTCACCTTCGCCGCCGGGCTCGCCGCCGAGGGCCTCAAGCCCTTCTGCGCCATCTACTCCTCCTTCCTGCAGCGCGGCTACGACCAGGTGGCCCACGACGTCGACCTGCAGCGCCTGCCCGTGCGCTTCGCGCTCGACCGGGCCGGCCTCGTCGGCGCCGACGGGCCCACGCACTGCGGCGCCTTCGACGTCACCTACATGGCCTGCCTGCCCAACATGGTCGTCATGGCGCCCTCCGACGAGGCCGAGCTCATGCACATGGTCGCCACCGCCGCCGCCATCGACGACCGCCCCAGCTGCTTCCGCTTCCCGAGGGGCACCGGCGTGGGGGCCGCCCTGCCGCCGGACAACAGGGGCACCCCGCTCGAGGTCGGCAAGGGAGGGTGCTCGTCGCCGGGACCCGGGTGGCGCTGCTCGGATACGGGAGCATGGTGCAGGCGTGCCTCAAGGCGGCGCAGGCGCTCAAGGACCACGACGTCTACGTCACCGTCGCCGACGCCAGGTTCTGCAAGCCGCTCGACACGGGCCTCATCCGCCAGCTCGCCGCCGAGCACGAGGTGCTCATCACCGCCGAGGAGGGAGCCATCGGAGGATTCGGATCACACGTCGCGCAATACCTCAGCCTCAACGGACTCCTCGACGGACCGCTCAAAGTAATAATTAATTAATTAAGCGTGCCTCTTTTTGCATTAATTATTCTTGACCAAAACTCTTGCAATTGCAAGGCTAACCTTCTTAATAATAATTGTTACAAATTCATTGCAGCTGCGATCCATGTTCCTGCCCGACCGCTACATCGACCACGGCGCGCCGCAGGACCAGATCGAGGAGGCAGGGCTCACGCCGCGCCACATCGCCGCCACCGTGCTCTCACTGCTGGGGAGGCCACTGGAGGCCCTGCAGCTCAAGTGAACCGCCAGTTCTTTCTTCTTCATGATCGATCACCATGCATTATTCACACCGACACAAATAAATTCAACAGATCAATCAATCTCCATGCATGCATGTTGATGCCAGTGCCAGCTACTACTACTAACCTACCCCAGGTTACAATTAACCAGAGTCCCACACCTGGATGGATGTTAGCTTGTCCTAGGTAGAAGAAGCAGCCAAGCCCCGTGTGTGTACGTGCATGCCTTGGCACGTTGCAATGCTTCCAAACTCTGGGCGCTGATCTTGTCAGTGACGTCAGCATGCCTGGCTCCACATGTGTACGTTTCTTCTTTGTATAGATGGGAGATGACAAGCGCATATAACATGAAGAAAGAGCGTGTAACACTTACTAAATGTCCCTTTACGTATGTATAAACAAAAGGAGCTGGACGAGTTCTTGTCTGCAGAGAAAGAGTCATGGCATTTTTGAATTGTCATCTCCTCCCATTGGTTTGTCCTGGCGCTACCTTGGGGCTCATGGAATCATGCGACTGGAAGGCCTAGCATCTCGTTTACGAGCATAATATTATCCATGGTTGCCTGATTTTTTAATAAGAGGCAATAACGTCTGGACTCCTCAAGTTGCAAGTACTACTACGGAGATTCCACATTAGCAAGACGACAGGGATGAGCACAGACGTTCATAGACGCAATCCAGATACACTTTATGTGGAAATTTTGCTGACGACAGCGCGTACATATGCTTCTCAAGTTAAAAATGGAGTTCACGCATGGAACAGGTTTAGTACAAGTGCACAGTACGCTCTGAGGAATATGACAAGGACACTAACAGACAATGTTCAGGCTTAAACGCGGAGCTATACTTTTATACTTCCAATGCTGCATCTGCTAACAACATTTTACATCAAGTTGAGACAAAAAGGCCAGCATTTTATTACGTATACATTCAATGAGAAGACACTAGTACATTTGAGCGTTCAGACAAGATTATCGTTGTTGGTAATAAGCCCTATTAGATATTAACATTCAGTTACTCACTGGTCTGCTTTTATGCTCTGTTGTTGCTGTCACCGGCAACTTCAGGCATATCGACATCCCAGCCAATGGTGTGGACGAACGGGAGGAGGAGGTAGAGAAGAGGGGCTCATCTCCTCTTCTCTCTCCTTCCGCTGGATCCGTCCCTGATTCCACTCACTTATTATCGCTCCACTTTATGCTTAATTTGTTGGTGCTGCTAGAATTTTTATATTAAAAATACAGAAAAGAAAAGTATGCTGATAACAGTTACATTACAATATACATTTCATTTATATAAGATCGCAATCACAATGCACTACACCCATTTTTTGAAACAAACTACACATTAAAATATACTTGTGAGTGGCTTCTGATGGACATTTATTTGGTTTCTCTTTGTCACTGTTACCTGAAATTTTCAGGAAAAAAACGAGAGTACTCGAATGGCAGTAATAGCAAGAAAGTCGGCTTATACAGTACGGTATTCATGCATGGAGGAAAATAAGAAAACACAAAAGTTCAATTTAGAGAAAATTGCAGTCATCCTTACGGTATACCATGTGAAAAGAATTTTGCTGAACGAAAGAAACACATGGCATGAAAATTTTCTAAGTTTGCTAAAAGCTACTACACACAAATGAAATATATGTAGTTAATCTGAAACCAACCTCAAAGCATTTTTAAATGCTGAAGAAAATGTTCAAAAAAGAACCTGTAGGTATTTAGCTTGTCGAATCAACTAAACTTGATGCCATGTGCTACAAGCCAAAATCCAGTGAGGTTTTTACAATGACAGTCACTGTAACTCCCAGCTGTTTTTACAATAACAGTCACTGTAACTCCCAGTTTTATATATGATAATTAAGTATGATTAGAAAACAAGAGCATTATCCAGAATTGCACTCATATAGCTGCATTAATTTCACGCACAACAATGCGGTCGATTCAGTAGTCAGTGTGGCAAAAGGAAAATGGAAACGAGAAATCATAATTCCACAGCATGAGTTCCTAGCGACGAGACTTCTAAAGCACTTTCTTTACATATGCAGCTCTCGCAAAGACTTTGGAGCTGGAAACACAAAGACCACAGACCAGGCATACTATTCAAGCTGTCTTGTAGGTCACATGTTTTGAATCCACTTACACGTTCTGAAAACATGGGTGGAAAATATCTTCAGAGGAAACATTGGATATTTTTTACTTCAGAGCACCGAGGCATTTCCTCAACACCGCATGGAAGTTACCGTCCGAATCAATAGGTTTAGCTGATAACAAATTTGAAGCTGGCACCTACGACTGTGAAGTGAGAACTGATATTAACGGCAGTCAGGACAACAACGTGCGACAGCAATAACTGGTTAGGGCAACAGCGCTGCAATAGCTGGTACAGAATTTGGAGGATTTTCATGCATATGTTGTACAAAATGTTAAATGAACAAAACAATGAGATGTTGGTTTCTTTCAGATGAAAAACGAAGCTTGACATGTGATACGTTGCCTTTAATCGTGGTCTGTGACAAAACAAGTCAAAAATTAAAAAAATTGGTTGGGTTTACCTGTTTGTAGCAATTTAAGCTGCATAATTGATATTAAGGACTAAAAAAGAGGCACATAGATACATTACGAGGAAACTTTATTGCATATTTGCCTTATTGTTGCATATCAAATTCGACGATGCATTATTGTTGCAACCAAGGGGTTAAGAACGGATTCTAACAGGCACGGAATACTTTGATGAAAATTAAAAAATTAATTTTTTTGACTTATCTTATAAACGGAACCACGGTTAATTTGAAATGGAAGGTGGATTTATTATTGTTATTGTGGATAAACCTTGGATACTCTTTGTCTTTTTCAGTGAACCTTGGATGCTCAATTATTACCAGGACGTACAATGGGCTTATTCTTTACGGGCTTTGACTTTCCTCATTCAGGACCTTATAGGCCCCGAGCGTGTGAAAAAACAGGGCCCATATTAATACGAATGGGCTAGTCCGCTAGTGTTCTAGTTGGTTGAGCAAGTGAAGAAACTTTTTCCTTGTTTTCATTGGGTCGGCAGCATAAAGATCTGTTGAAAACGAAAAATAAGCTTTAGAGTCGTCAGCGTCATTCAGGACGGGGCATCTATGCCGAAACTCCTCCAAAAAGAAAATCTATGCCCGAAATGATGCATGGTACCATCACAAACTTCATCATAGATCTGGTGAACGAGTTCATTACCACACGAGTAGCACATCCGTCCCTACACACTAGAGAGAGGATAAGAACAGGTTGATCTCCTCTAACACTAACAGCTTGTACTAGGCTACAGGTAGCTAGGCAGCAATCATACGGTGATCCTGGCTGCTACATATTATCATGTGTCTGCTCACGATGATCGTCGTCGGGGGCCGGCTGCTTGTACCTGTACCATTTGGCGCACACGAGGAAGACGGCGAAGTTGACGGCGCCGATGAACCCAATGAGGAGGTAGAAGCAGTCGAGCCTGCCCCTGTTGAGATCCTCCGCCAGCCAGCCGTCGACGCCGCGCGCCGGATCAGCCGTGACCCGCTGCACGACGGCGACCACCGCCCCGCTGAGGTAGCTTGCCACGGCGATGCCGGAGAAGAGCAGCGACCCGGCCACGCTGCGCATGCTCTCCGGGAACTGCCCGTAGTAGAACTCCACCTGGCCCACCTGGTTCAGCGCCTCCGACAGGCCCAGCGCCGCCAGCTGCGGGACCAGCCAGAACGCGGACAACGCCGGGGGCGGCGACACGCGGCGGCGCCGGTGCTCCGCCGCCGCGGCGAGCAGCATGGCCAGCACCGACAGCGCCATGCCCGCGCCCATGCGCTGGAGGAGCGTGACGCCGCCGTCCTCGCGGCCGGTGAGGCGGCGCAGGTACGGCACGAGGAGGCGGTCGTAGAGCGGGACCCACGCGGCGAGCGCGAGCATGGGGACGACGGTGAACGAGGCCGCCGGGACCTCGAAGCCGCCCCGCGCGCTGACGTGGCGGTCGCACCGCGCCGCCTGGAGGACCACGTACGTGGTGGTCTGCGCGAACGCCAGGTAGTAGACGGCGCAGGTGGCCCACACGGGGAGCACGCGCAGCACGCACTTGGCCTCCTCCACCTGCTGCACGCTGCACAGCCGCCACGTGTCCACCTCCGCCTTGGCGGACGCCACCACCGCGGCCTTGTCCAGGAACCGGAACTGCTCCGTGTACGGTAACGGCCTGGTGGCGGCGGTGGACACGTGGCCTCTGAAGAGCGAGGCGGCGGGGTCGGCGGGCAAGGGGACGTGCCGCTTCCGGAACGCGGCGGCGGCCACGCGGAGCAGGCCGGAGAAGGCGCGCTGGTCGGGGCGCGCGCGGACGTAGAGGCCGGTGCCGAGGAAGAAGAGCGCGCAGGCGGCGAGCATGAGCGCGGCGGGCACGGTGAAGCCGAGGCACCAGCTCACGCGGACCTGCACGTACACGATC
The DNA here is from genome assembly GCA_031894775.1 of Chloris gayana. Taxonomy (NCBI): domain Eukaryota; kingdom Viridiplantae; phylum Streptophyta; class Magnoliopsida; order Poales; family Poaceae; genus Chloris; species Chloris gayana. The sequence goes on from JAUNZO010005004.1 coordinate 22,137, forward strand.
AGCGGTCGAGGAGGCGAGCACGGCGAGCGTGAGGGTGAAGTAGTACCAGTTGAAGAAGCTGGCGATGCCGCGGCGGCCGGGCTCCGCGCGCGGGTCGAACTGGTCGGCGCCGAAGGGGAGGCTGCACGGCCGGATGCCGCCGGCGCCGACCACGATGAACGCGAACGCGAGGACCAGCACCGCGACCTGCCCCTTCGTCGCGGCGGCGCAGTGAGCGTCGTCGGCGCACGGCGGCGGGTGCAGCGCCGGCACGCCGGCCGTCAGCGTCAGGATGACCATGCCCTGGAATCGAGAGAGAATAAATTCGAGTGACGACATCAAAGAAGGAAAAAAATGAGATCATTCATGTTTGGAGCGAGATGCCAATTACGTACGATGAGTGTGGAGACGCATCCGATCCCGACGGTGGCGTAGCGGCCGAGGTAGAGGTCCGAGGCGACGGCGCCGAGGACGGTGGCGAGGTTGGTGGTGCCGGCGAACGCGTTGAGCGCCACGGCGGCGCGGACGCTGCTGACGTGGAACACGGAGGTCAGGTACACCATCAGGTTCGCCGCCGCGCCGACGCTGCCCAGCTTCTCGAACGTCTCGTTGCCCAGCACGAACGGCATCGCCTTCCACCCGCGGTACCGCACCGCCCCCGGCGGCGCCGACGTCCCGGTGGAGATCATCACGCCGTCGGCGGCATTGTCTGAGTGGACAGCGACGACGATGGTCTCGTCGCTGGGTGCATTGCGGTGGTGGCCGCCGCCGCCGGCGGGGACGGTCATGGTGCGCGCCGGTCTTGCGGTGGCGCGACGTGGAGGAGTTGTGTTTGAATCAGTCAAGCCGACCCGCGGAGAGCGCGCAAAAGGAAGTTTGGACGGTTTTGCGGCTGTGGTGCCGTCGTGGGTCACTGCAGTTCGGACCCACCGAGCGGCATTAGCTGACACGTGGGACCACACAAAACTGAAGTCGTTTTCCGTTGTTTTTTCTCTTCAGTTGCCAACACGCCTAGGAGTTAACAATGTACTCCTAAAAAAAACAATGTACTCTGTCCCATGCCTGTCTAATGTGAAAGAGAAAACATATGAAACTATAATATCCGGTGGATGATTTGTCTCAAGTAACAAATAATTTGACAATATTTTTCTACATTTTCTTTTGGTTAAGTGGATGTAAAATGATGATGACAATCACAGGCTATTCTGTAGAACACATTTCAACCAACTACTAAAACAAAATTAGTGACAAAATACGAACAAACTGGATTTCCTACTTTCATGTGGCAAAATCTCACAATCTCCTCAGGTTCTCAACTATCTCGGCTTTTTTGGCAATTATTTTTCTTCCGCTCCAAAAAATAAAGACGAACCTAAGTCAATAATCGGCTTTATTGTTGGCCATTGGGCTTGCTGCTATCCGCTGGTCAAAAGCCGGTAGTGAAATATTTTAAAATTTTGGACCTTCAAACTAATCCAAGACTTGAAACATTTTCAAGGTAACATTGAGAAAAAGTATCAATCCTTGGATTAGTTTGAAAGTCCAAATTTTTAAAATATTTCACTACTTTTGAGCTTATGTTTAAATTCGAAACTTTAAAATGAATTTTGTTAATTATATTTGTTTCACATAAGAAGTCCTCATGATTACCCACCCTTTTGCTTCTCATTATAGCAATTGGTAGGCTATAATTTTTTACTTACCCATTTGACAGAGTTAATTAAAATATTTCATAAATGTTTCAACCGCACAATTTCAGTACCTCCAAGCCTCACATATTTGTCAATTACATCAAATACCCAAATGTCGTCTTGGTAAGAAAGGAAAATGAATTCCAAAGTTAAATTCGTTGATACAATGCCATATTAATCTGTCATTTCAAAGTTGGAGAAATATGGCATCCAGCGAAGGTTCAATGGGCATTTTGTGCTAATAGGTTCATGGGGTCAAATTGCACATTTGTTCCGTTTTCATGCATAAAAAAAGCGTCAAGAACTTAGGATTATGCCCTAGCAAATACTAGAACAAGAAAACTTTAGGATTGAATTTAAATGTACAATACCTTGTTCACAATCTAGAGCAAAACCATTGAATGAAATACTATAATCCAAACAGACCTTTAGATGTCAACAATGAAGATTTTGTGGACTCATATCACAACTTAAGCTACGCAGTCAATTTGGAGTTCCCTTTTTATTTATTTTCAGATATATTATGAGAAACGGAAGGAAAAAAGAAGATAATGGCAACACACATTCGAAGAACATAGTCTGCGGTAACTACCAGGACACAAGAATCAAGAATATACATCGATTTACATACTGCGGTGGAGCCAAGTTGACTGGATGACTATTCATGCGGAACAAAGATATATTAGCTATCACAAATAAATAAGAGCTCGCTCACATCATTAATTCATAGTTTCTGATTCCAATTGAATGTTGTGTTCGTTCCCTCGGAGCTTCCTCTCCTGGCCCGATTTATGTGCTGTCTTACAGCAGTGTGGTTCACATGAAAAATGAATTTCATTTTCTTGATCTGCATAAAGTTCCACTAGCTACATTAATCTTCAGTTGTAACTTTTAGTGAAATAAGTTAAGGATTAGTTCAAAAAAACAGAAACTGGAGTATAAGCATTATCTCTGACCAGGATCTATTTGCTATTATAGCATCTATGAATTGCAATCGACAACTGCTTCCAAGTTCCAATGAGTCATGAACATGAGCAAAACCATAGAATGGCATGTGTGGAAATGTGTCTGAAATGGTAAATATTGACTAACTACAGCAAATCAATTACTATTGTTGAATGGCATAGACCTTCCAGCTTAGATAAAATCTGGATCATGTTTTTAGCATTTAGCTCAGTGCCATTTGCAGTTCAGACATAGGTACACCGCATATCATCTGTAATTTCTGATACGAACTAATCACAAAGGAAATAGTAGATAGTATCCTCTATTATCCAGCTATCCTGCAGTGAGTTTGTATGCTAAAGCCCTTAATTTTTTTGTAAGAATATTTAGTACAGAACTGTTGATAGCTTTGCAATATAGTTTGCAGTTCGATAACAAAAAGGGAACCAGCCTAGACTAATTCGGGCACAGATATTTATTACAGCATAGTCATCTAACACCAAATGAAAATCATACAGAAGCAGAAATTTCTAACATACGAGAAAAGGAAGGAATGAAGGCCATACCTCAATTAATGAATCTGAAGTTAAAAGGATACGTTTGTTACATGGTATTTCTTTGCTATTCACAAAAATTGAACCCTTGCCGATATTTTTCAAGTAGAAAGTTCCACCATCGTCCATCTTGATAACTGCCTGTACACCAGAATACAGAATTAGAATAAGGTGACCAAGCAGACTAAAGAAATGAATATCATTCCTTTGACAACAGATGATATGTTACTGTAGCAACCTACCCCAGCTTGTTTCTGACTAAAAGGTTTCGTTGTTGTGTTTATCAATTGTTACTGGGAGCAGTCTTTTTAGACATTATTTTGCAAAATATGCAACTTTTGTGTGTAATAAAGCTTAATTAACTCAGCAACAACAGCAAGCAGCTACATGGTGTCAAAACAACCAGTATAATTGATGAGATAGAGAGAAATTCTAATGCAGAAAAATAAAAAAGGGTTGGTCTGCATGATTATGCTCAAAGAAATAAACAAGTGATGCTTAGCAGCTAGCCCAAGCTAATTAGTGGCACAAGGGAAAATGATGGCCCTAAAAAACACAGAACCTCCTTATAGTACTGAAACTTTCATCAGTTCCAAGATTATTAAGCATCTGCTAGGCAAGCAAATACCTGTCGACGGGATATTTTGTTGGCCTTCCCTTCTTTTGCCAAGTCAATATCAACATGTACCTCTTCTGTCTCTCTCCCAAGAGTTACCTGCATTGGATGTAGACCACGTTAAGTTCTAGAAGATGGCATCAACATAATAAAGGACTATAATTCGTAACTTTAAATGAAAAATTTCAACTTCAAAATTGATGAGCGTTCTAAGTTATACACTACTGAAAATAAAATGTCAGTAATAAAATATTTAAAAAGCTAGGTGAATGTAATTTGCACAAAAAAAAAAACAATTAGGTTATGCACCGTCTTCTCAAAAACCACGCTTGTAGAAACCTAAACGCGTCATTTGTCAGCAAGAAGGAATACGCCCACAGATTTCTTTATAACAGTTATTCCCTTTGTTTGATAGTAAATAAAGTTTGACCATCAATTCCATAAGTAATATGTTAGTAAAAAAATTATATTGTGAAAATTGCTCTCACATAAATCTAATAATACTAAATCATTTAAACAATTCTCTATATACTCATCAGACTGCTGATCAAAGTTAAGGAAGTTTGACAAACTAAATCTATAAGACAATATTTTTTCAAAAAGAACATTTGCTATTATGTAATGAAAATCATGATAGAATTTTTTTAATCTTCTTACCTCGGTATCCCTTATGTAGTATCTCAAACATTGGCCATAAATAATAGCAAAAGCACCTTTAGACATGATTGATCTGTTCATATAAGAGCAAGCACTTTTCTCTAATCTTATCAAATCCTTCATGCTTTCAGGAGAGTGAAACCTTGAAACTGATCATGCAGATGGCACAAAAAAAACTACTCACTTCAGTATCCAGTAAGAAAAAAATAGAAGCTAACAATGAGAATAATTGAAAAATCTTCATCAAATATGGACTTGAAAAATCAGACATTCATATAGATTACCTTCAGGTTGGATGAAGTCAGATTCTTGATCCCATGGAATTAAGTCCTGATCAAGTATCTACAGTAATATTTCAAAAGTCAGAATATTCGAGGCAAACAAAGGAATGAAACTCAACCAAGAAAAGGACTACAAGTACCAATGCTTCAAGTTCAAAATAGTCTGGAACACTATTCTCACTGTCAGATCCTTCTGCTTGGCCCGAAGTTGACATGGATGTAATGGAATTACGAAATTCTGTATTTGGCAATGCATGAGACATCGTATGGCTTTGGATAGCAATTTCACAGCCTATTTTGGGCTTATCAGCAAGTAGCTTGCAATTCATTCGATCTGGATCGGGTACTTCAATTGACTTGTCCAAAGTCAAATTCTGCATGCCAGCACAACACTCAGGTTGCAACAAACCACAAGCTGTTGTTTCACCTTCATCAACAGAATGCAAACCTTTGCTATGTATATCGGCATTGTTACCACCAAAGTCACCATGATTGCCAGGTGGAACGTTTCCTATAATACAACCTTCATTAAGAGACATCATAATTTCCTTCTGCTCTACCATGGTTGGTTCCAGCTTTATTGGTGGTGGTGGAGAAGGTACAACATTTTCCATATTTATTGCTTTGGTGGGAGTCAAGCACATATCATGTGTAGCATCCTGGTCCAGAGTAGTGGCCAGTTGTAAAGAAGACTGACCAGGTATAGGGATATGAGCATTGAAAGGAATCTCAGAATCTTCTGTGTTCAATGTGCACTCGACAACACATCCAGGGTAAAGCACTTCTTCTGAGGCAGTTATAGTTTCTACTCCAGAAACATCTGTCACATTATATTTCTTTTGGATAGGATCTACGTGACTGACACAGTTGGTTGTGCCTGAACAGGACAGATGGGGTCCTCTGCAGCTGCCCTTCAGAAAACATTTAGAGTGAGAATCACCTACATGTTCCTGATTTGTGCCTTGGGCTGAATCCAAAGCATGTTCACTGCTGAGGAGCTCAAGGTCTTCCTTCCCACTGAAACCCTTTAAATTAGAATGCATGAGTCTACCTTCTGATATCATGGCATTGTCTAAACCAGAACCAGATATACAGCAATCTAAATTTGCCTGGAATACAAGTTGACCATTGTTGTTCATTTCCATTTTGCCATCAGAAAGCATAAGAGATTCCTGTTCAATTCTATGCATATCTGTCAGCTCAGGTGAACTAACACCCAGAAGCTTATTCCTAGTAGGAATGCCAGGAGCCTGAGAACACCATACATCTCCAAGTGCATTGAATGAGCCTGACTCAAGCAAACCTCCTGTGGAAATTTGATCATGACAGATGCCATCTTGATCAATAATTGCTTTCGATCCTGTAGCTCCAGTGTCATACTGATTGATAAGATTTGACCAGTTATCTGAAGAAACTATGCTCCTTTCACTGGTCTCAGGATTTTTCTGCATGTAATCAAATCCACATAATTGGTCTACATCTGAGTAGCCTTTTAGACTTCCATGGTTACTGTATCCATCAATCACGATGCTGCCATCAGAGTTAGCAATCTCCATATCGAATGAGCATTGTCCATTACCACTGGATTCTACATGTTGTCTATCAGCATAGCTTTCACCTGCACATCCATAACTGCTTACAGCACCTCCAGATGGATCAACTGTATGAACCAATTGATGGTCTTCAGAATATTTAAGTTGACATCCACATGCACAATCACTGCCATCTTTCCTGAGACATGAGCAGGGTACACCAACATAACCAAAATCGGCAGACAGACATGATTTGTGGCAAACTCTCTTTCTCCTTGCGTAATACTGTATCTTTACACTATCTATTTTACGCTTGTACACCGAAAAACCCTTTGCCTTTGAGTTGAACAGCTTACTTGCTTTGGCAGGATCAGAAGTCAAAAGTTCAGCCTCATATTTGGTCATGCGGGCAGATGCTTGTGCTGCCGTCTCCGAGTCATATAGCAACGAATACCAACGATCCTGCAATTCCTGAAGGGTGAATTTACGGGAAAAAAATACAGCTCCTTTAGCCAGGGATTCCATCGAGGCACCAGCCTACAAGAATAAGAAAGTTGCTGTTAATAGAGCACAAAAAACAGTAATCATAAAGAAGGAAAGAAACTTAACCCTCACAGTAGTGTCTTCAATATCTTGATCGTTTATTAAATGAACAGTTATTTCATCCCCAGATTTATTGAGAAAAATTGTTGGCATAGGAACAAATGATACAATTGTTCCATATCAAAATGTGCAGGAACACACTGTGCATATAAAAACAAAAACTCAACCGTTGAGGGAAGAACCGCCCCCACGGCATTTCATTTAAGAAGCGACCGTTTGACCCCAGTCGAGACAACCCCCCAAAGCCTGACCCATGTCTCTTATGGGGATAAACTACCTTGGGCCGGCATAGCACCGTAATCAACAGGCTGGTGAAGTGCATGGCAACCTGGGCCGGGGCACGCCCAAGCAACAAGGCAGAAAGCATGGTGAGAGACATTTTTTTGGGTGTGATACGAGGTTTCTTTCTATAATAGTGATACCGAGGTTTGAAGCCCGGTCGACAGCTTATAACCACAACCAAACTATCACTCAGTTTGCATACCAAGTCTATATCGCGTCCTTTCTGAGCATCTCAATCCACAGTACAGGTTTTCTTGCATCCGCTCTCAAGGTGATATGCTTTCAAATTTTCTTATGTAGTCTTGCTCTTTACATAAGTCATTCCTTATCAAGAAAAAGGACGAAATATAGGTCATGTTTGGATTTTGCCCAGCTTTGCCCTGCCAACCGCGGACACGCCAATATTTTGGTGAGCAAAAGAGCTGCCTGCATCTCACCAACGCGTGGGCAGAAAAATGCACCAGCTACACTACTACACGTGCGTTCGCACGTTGGCGAGCCAACGTGCGCGTACTGAACCAAATGTTGGCCGAAGTCACGTGGGCGCGACAACTTTTGGTCGGGCTAGCATTGGCGTCAAACCAAACGAGCCCACAATGCCTTAGTATCTGAAGTTGGGATCACCTACGCAATATCAATTTTATGAAATGGGACCCTGGAGGTGGTTGGAACTCTTCTAACCATGTTGCACTAAAATTGGTATGACATGGCTCAGAAAGCCTTGACCCACAGAGTCCTAACACCGGAATAGGTAATACCAAGAAATGTTGTTTGTCACTAGGTGCGGCCAAGCATAGAAGTACCATGTTTTACAAGTAATTCACAACATATGCCAGTGATTCTCCGCATTCTATGCGTAACATATATTATGATATACACAATAACGAAATGATGTACGTTAATTTCTAATCTTACAGCGATTTATTTTTGTTATGCAGAAATAATCACATACAAAAATGTGGGATAAGTGAACGCTAGTTATGGTAAAGTCTTCCGATGGTTTCTAATGTCAGGATGAAAACTATGGCAAATAGGTTTCGGTGTTAGTAGATACCAATAATGTCACTTGAGAAATTATTAACATTTATCTTGACACTAGAGATCAGAATAGGATATATGCTGCTAAGTCATAAGAATAAACAGAAATTATCCAGTATTATAACAATTATTATCAAATAGGGACCAATAACTTTTCAAGTTTTAGGAAATATAGCATATAGGTAGCGTAGTAGCTATTCAATGCAACTCCAAGACAACAAATGTATTAAAGGTAAACCTATCCAGCGAACAGTTCCACGAGAGTTAAAAAACAGCAACAACGGAATAGATGCATAATACAAATACAAGTTGACTATTAACGACAACTTAGTACTGTGAAGTGTGAACCATATCACTAAATTCGACATTCATGACACAAATGGAAATAAATGGAAATGGTGATCCATTCATCACACAAATGGAACTGTTCAGTAACCGTCATTCGAATGGAACTGTCCAGTGCAACCAACATGCACCAGGCAGTAACCACAGAAGCAGAAGATAAACAACACAAATCATGCTATATTATAAACCCTATTTTTAACTATCAGTCTATCACATCCTTTGCTGGTAATACTCCAAGGTACAAGCGCCTAAGCTGGTAGGTAGCTTTAGTACAGGACTGAATTTAGCAGAGAATCAGCAGCAAAATTCCAAACATCTGAGTCGCCAACTAAACTGGATCACCGAAATAAAGCACTCAGAAACAGCAGAATTTCAGCATTCCGGGTGGCTCAGTGTCGAACCATAGCGAAATCAATCGCACAAAATCGCTACAGGAAACGATCCTCATCAAAGGGAGGACACGATCGCAGCCTCAATTTCTCACCACCCAACAACAAACAGGCCCACACCGGGCGAAACGGCACCCTACCGATTGAACCCCCAAATCCACCGAAACGGGACCGTCCGCCGGGCTAGGACGCGGACGCACCACCGCAGCATTGCAGGTAACCCGGTTCCCCCGCGAGAGCGGGGCGTGGCCGCCGGCGCCCGGCGGCAGGGCGGGAAGTGGAGAAGGAGCAGCAGAATTCCGCGCGTACGGGGCGATAAGCTGTTCCTGGGAGCACGGGGTTAGCAACGGGGAAGGTTCTCGGGCAGCGCTGTTACCTCGACGGCCCTCTTGAGGACGACGTCGTCCTCCACGGTCCATCCCGCCGCCGCCGAGACGGACGCCATGCCGCCCGGTCCGCGCCGCGCCCGCGGGTGCCCGGAATGGGGAGGGCGCCGTGGCGGGAGAGGAATCGGCGGTGCGGAAACCGGAAGGGAATCGAAGCGGGAGGGCGGTGTGGTGGTGGTGGTGGTGGTGGGAACAGCGATGCGGAGAAGGCGACAGCTCAGCACCCACAGCTCTGGGGGAGAAGAGGAGAAGCAGTGCAGAACAGCTTCCTCCCCAAGCTGGACGAAATATCTCGTGGCCAGTTTGCAAGGGAAGCCCAGGTAATCCGAATTCGGCCCAAATGACACTGAACTTTTCAGCCCACGTAAGAGCTGGACTCAAGTTAGCCGGAAAGAAGATGTGGCCCAATAAGCACGACGAAAACGGAGAAAGAATTCGGGAGCTCGTTGTAACACAGTACTAGATCACAGACACTGTGACGAGGATTTATTAGTGAAAAAAGATCGCGCTGATCAGGACTCCTGCACCTGTTTACTGTTGCGACAGTTCCAAACCGACAACGGTTTCGATTCAATTCACGCGGTTTCCAGATCAACAGCGGCAAACGCGTTGGCGTGGAGTACTGTACTAAGGGCATGTTCGTTTCCACCTATATAATTTTTAGAGAGTCAAATTAAAGAGAATTTTATCATTTTGGAAGTACTAAATAAAGTCTAATCTCGAAACTAATTGCAGACCCCCTATCTAATTCACGAGACGAATCCAACGAGGGTAATTATGGTGTTATTAGAAGATGTTTACTGTAGCATCACTGTAGCTAAATATAGATTAATTAGGATCATTAGATTCGTCTCGCAAATTAGAGGGGGTCGCGACATAGGTTTTGTTATTAAATTAATAAAAGTACTACTAAATAGTAAGATTCTCTTTGATGTGACAGTATATAAATTTTAGAGGGTGAAAACGAACGGGTCTAAATGAGCATTCAGAGCCATCGTTTCAGAGGTGACAGCACGGTCTCCGTACACTGAACTGAACATTCGCCGGCGGCAAGCCGGTGGCGAAGCCGTCCCCATACAGAAAGCATCAGTGGTACTGGCACAGTGTCTTCTGTTCCTGAGGCGCGTGCCGCAGCTACGGAGAGGACCGTGCCGGCAGCGGCGGTTGGCTCTGCCGTCCGTGCCGGGGGTCACCACTGCCGAGCTGCAGTTCCAAGGACCGGGCCGGGCCGGGTACGTGGTGGTGCCCGGTACGGCGAGAACTCGGTCGTTTGTTGGAGATGACGACGATGCAATGTCTCGTCCAATGGCCATCACTTTTGGGATCCCTCAGCTCTCACGTCTCTTCAAGCCTCGGCGTCGCGCACAGCACCGATGGAAGGCTTCAAACACTCGATTCAAAAAGGAGAAAGAAGACGACAACACTGCCTCTAGCTCTAGCTAGCTCTTCCCTTGCTTTTTGGCTAATCCCGCCTTTAATGCAAACCGAAACTCTTTCATGTCATTCCACTCTCTTCTGCTTGCCATCACAGAGTAAGTGCAAAGCCGGGGCGCAAAATTGCGAAGGCATCGCCCTTTTTCTGCTTGTACCAGAGCTAGCTGATCCATCTGTTCTTTTATGTCGTTGCGCAATGCGTGCGCTCAACCTTGAAAGCTTTGTTTTGTCGACAGACGTATCAGAGGAGATAACTTAGATGAAATCACTAAGAACGTTGCATTCAAAAGTGTTTCCATTTCTTTCACACAAAAAGTGTTCCCATTTTGGTGCAACATTAGAGACCCAGTCGACTCCCTCTCTCTTCTGCTATTTGCTAGCTAGCTGATCCACTAACCCTCGGCTCCTTTCTATGCAAATTGCAGTCATTAATTGCAGGATATGTGCACCCCAAAATATGTATCTGACGTGAGACGCACCATTTGACTCGTTTCTTTAGTGGAAAAAAGGGAAATACATACCTTCAGTGTCAAAAGTGTTCCCATTTTGATTCACAATTACAGAACCAGTCTACCCGCGCTTCATGAGACTTTAAGGTCACTCTCAGTGGAGCGTTTCATAATCATTAAATGCTACGTATACAACATACCTTTTTCGATGACATGATAAACTAGTTATGAAGAGAGAGAGAGAATGAAGAGTTTCATCCCGTTCATGTAAGAGACCTTTCATTCTCGTGAAAGGCTGGTGGATCACTTATCTAAAACTATCTTTTAGAAAGAGTGCAATAAAAGTGTTCATTAAGAGTGACCTAACGATGAAACAAATGCCTTTGTTATAAGTAAATCCACCCACTCTATTTTGCTTGGCACTATGGAATGCTCAGTGTACTAAAAAAACCTTTTTATCGGTCTATAGATGTGTCACTTAAGTAATTCCTTCTTTATGTGAGAAATGAAAATGCTTACTTCACGGTCAAAAGTGCTTTCATGTTGATGTACAATTAAAGAACCAATCTATACTAGAGGGAGAGCCTTTGGTGACACGAAAACCTTCCCATGTCATCAGCTAGCTAGCTGATGGCTGATGATCTAGTCATTTTATTTTGCCTGTTGGTGCAAAATGCGTGCATTATTCAACCACGAAAACTTTATCCGGCTGGCGATAGACACGCCACGCGAATCCTTTTAAGTTTTGTGTTGACTACATGAAAAATGTGATTATTGATAACTTAGCTGCTTTCAAATAAAGGCGTTTCCATTCCAATGCATACTACGTGCAGAATCGGGAAAAGATTGCAGCCACGAGGTCGGCGCCTGAATCAAGATCGGATCGGTACCTAAATTTAATAAGAGCAAGAGCACCAGATCGCTTTCTTGGAAGCGCAAATTTCTTCAAAGAGGCTGTGTTTTTCTAGCTACTCTCAGTCTCAGGCAGGCGTGCGGAGCTCCCACCTGCAGTTAGGCTTTGCTAGGTAGGAGTACTTTGTTGACGAATTAAGTAGCTAAAGGGGGCAGATTATCTTATCTGCTTCGTAATCCGCACTCCCTGCCCGCTTGACCAAAGGCTTCCGTACAACCTGTAGTTAATGGATTAGTGTCTTCCCATGGTTTGCAAACATCGATGCCTCCCTAATTAAGCAGGAGTAGTACTCTTGCAGTGGGAGGTAGGGAATGATACTCCTCCATTGGAATGATGCATGGAATCCAATGTGAGGTGCAACTTGGACAAGCCTTTGAAACTTATCAGGGCAACATTATTATGGGTGTGTTGGTTTCAAATACCCAGGAACTTTTGGGTTAACAAATAATTCAGGAACTATATTTAACCTCTCTGGTATCGTCCATCCTCTTCGTTTTTAGTTGTGTGGGGGCTGTCCTTCTTACACTGAAACTCGTATAAAATCCAAACCAATGAATATATATCTACTCCTTTAATCTTGGTAAAATGGTTCACCCACCTCTGGCAGAATAATGCAACGGCGGAGCTATACTCAGATTGAGATCTACACGCTTAATCAGAAACTTATCAGGCTCAATTTCTAATAAACATTTTTTATCCGCATTTGATGGTCATATATGCCGTTCATAAAAAATTCTAGCTACTTCATCTATAAATATGTCGTCTTTTTAAAAACTGTAGCACACATGGATATTTTGGCAGTAGTGGTTATTGTCGGCATCGATAAATTATGAAATCATGAGTAACATTATGAACATAGAGGTTTTCCGGTGTTTGCGAGATATCTAGAGGTATTAGGAGGTATTTTGATCTCAACCGTTGATTGAGGGAGGGGCAACGTATGGAACAAAAATATTATAACCGATGGCAAGTGGGTAATTATATACAAACTAAAAGTCATTTACTATCACATCATGCAAATGATCAATTAACTATGTATATGATCGTAGAAAAAAATTTCTGCCGCCGCCATCATGTCCCTTCTTTTCTCCTGGCTTCGGCACCAAGTAAGAAAATATGGAATCACGCAATACAAACCTTAGTAAGGAAATGTAGAACTGAGCAAGGCAAAAAAAGATGCGCTATTTCCATTTCCATATTGCCCACGTGACACGAGTTTGATTCTCAGAACTTCACATGTCATGAACTATTGTTTTAATTATTTTTTGGTCATATAACAGCCCACGCAAATTACTCATATCATCTTCCTTGGATCGAATGAACTATCACGTGAACAACGGCGGTGCCGACCATAGAAGAGGTTGAAAATTATATTGATGACATAGAAGAGGTTGAAAATTATATTGATGAGTAAATGTGAACCAGGCTATGTAAATCAGAAGGATATAGCCTCTGCCTCGATCTTATACCTCATCTTACACTAATTTCAAGTAAATCATATCAAATAATGTAATTGATCATGCTCACGTCACCAATGGCTACGTTCGTGAGACCTAAAAATTTATCAATGAAGACGCCTCCGGTCCGACACAACCGACAGAGCTAACTTGCTTCCAAACAACGTGAGACGACTAATAGACCCTCCGATCGAGCGACTCAAATCGACGAGGAAATAACCCCGCCGTCCAGCCTCCTCGCCTTGACCCCCACAACGGGAAATACACCGGTGCGATCGGTGGGAGTGAGCTCTGGAGATGGACGAGAACGCACATAAACCCTAATCAATCAGTAAATCTGAATAGACTACGTAAACAAAACTGGTAGCCATGCCGCCGTCGCCTTGGGCTCATAAAAGTAAATCATACCAAAACAATGTAACTTATACATTCCTTCGTTGCCCCTTTGTCTATTTTTTGTCAACACGTAAAATTACTGTTTTATCCCTAATACTTAAGTACTTCCACCAATATTGAAGTACCTTTGGCATTGTACCTATCATCATAGGCTATTGGATCGAGACCAATGGACGGTTCACATTCTTTGCAAACACCGGAAAACATCTCTTATGAACAATATGTATCATGAGTAACGCCAAGTAACATACAGTTATTCTAGTAGTAGTTAAAATGATATTATAATATGCAGAAGGCTACGACTATTTCTCCTTGCAACTCAAGTACCACTTCTTTGGTTTGCAATAGAGCTCACAACTCCCATGGTCCTTAAACTCCTTATACTTCAAAGAAAGAAAAAGAATCCCACGGACTGCCAAAATCACAATTGCTGAATGCTGACTAGGCACGGTACGGTTCCGTACGCTCTACTTGAACCACCAGTGGAAACCCATCAGAAAAACAAATTAAGGCAATTTTTCTTCATAATCAACTCATAAAAAAAAGCAGCTCGACGCACGAAGCGAAAGGCGACGCACGGACAAGGAAAGATTCTCCGTACAGAGGCCGGTTTCCCCACCCCATCCAGCTTTGCCGACAGCCCCACTCGGTCCTCTTTGTGGCCATTATCTACCGTTTGCTTTGGGCAGGCTTTCCGAGGGATCAAAAGGGCATTTCCATTTCCCCACTGCCCTGCCAGCCAGTTTGGCACTATGCATGGACGCCTTTATCTCTTTTCATCACAATTATTTTCTCTTCTACTTTGGCCCTGTTCGTTTTCAGGTATATAATTTTTAGAGGGTCAAATCAAAGAGAATTTTATTATTTTGGAGTACTTAAATAAAGTCTAATCTCGAAACTAATTGTAGACCCCCTATCTAATTCACGAGACGAATCCAACGAGGGTAATTATGGTGTTATTAGAAGATGTTTATCTGTAGCATCACCGTAGCAAAACATAGATTAATTAGGATCATTAGATTCTTCTCGTAAATTAGAGGGGGTCGCAACATAGGTTTTGTTATTAAATTAATAAAAGTACTACTAGATAGTAAGATTCTCTTTGATGTGACAGATATATAAATTTTAGAGGGCAGAAACGAACAGGGCCTTTTATCCTTTTATCTTTTATTTTCGGCCTTCTGATGGAGTAGTCATTCATGATTCATCACATCCACTGCACCCAGCTTGGTGCATTTGCATTGCAAAGCTAGAGGCCATAGGCTGTACCAAAGGGATCGCATGTAGGTGTGGACGTTTTTTGGTGACTCGTGATGACGCTTTGGGCTGTGTGGTTTTATTTTTGTTATGTCATCATTGCATTGGTTACACCACAAAGTGGTGGAGGGTAAAGGTTTGGTAGTACCAAAGTTGGCTTTCTTGACCTCATCCTCGTTGGGGGGAAGATTAGTTTTGTGTGAGCAAGGTGGTGCTGCTTTTCTTGCAGGTCCTAGTTGATTATGCTAGGACAATACTATTTTACTAAGATCTGTCTAATTAGTAGTGTATAGTTTTCATTTCACGCTTCTTAAGAGTGGTACATAAGCACTATAGTTCTGGTTTGATAAATAAAATGACCTATTTTAATGCATCATTTATTTTCACGATTTTATAGATAATCATCATAATAGTAAATTATTATATTAGGATTAGTCAAAACAAGTTAAGATGAAACTCTACGCTTTGAATGCAAGTTTGAATTGTGTTTTATCCGTATGAAAGAAATATCGGTGGAGGGAAATACCACCGACAGGCAGAGTTGGTAGTACACGATCCGTATGTATACACGACCTTTTTGTTCCACGGTCCGTATGTGTAGCGGCGGCTTGCCAAACACATCTCCCTAGGACGGGACAGCACCCAACGGAATGCCTCCTCTCTCTCTCTCTCTTCCGTGCGGTTCCGTAGTCCCGCGGTACGGAAAAGACCGCATTGAAAGCAGGTCGCTGCCGGCCACCTACCCCGATTCCGTACCGCTCCAGATGCGCGGGCCCCACCATCTATCCCTCCACTGGTTGGTCTTCTTTTCCTGCTCGGCTTACGACTGATTGATGCATGGGCAGCGGCGGCGAGCAGTGGACTTGTCGCTTTGAACGTAGGGTGGATCAAGTGGCCGATCAGTCTATAATCCACGCGTATGCTGAGTGTGTGAACGGGGGACTTCGGGTTGATCCTTTTGAAGATGCATGGGCGAGAAAGGTTGATGGAAATTGGTGTTGGAGTGGTTGGGAATTGTGTGGAGAGAGGAGCTGGGACGAAGAGATTCAACGGCTATATGCGCTGTAGGTAAACCAACGGCGGCAGTGTCATGGTATGACTTGTGCAGGTCAGCTTGTTGTGTACTAGTCGATGTCGTCCTTCGCCTTGAAATTCAGGTAACTCGAGTGAGCCACACGGAGACGTACGGCGGCCACGATCAAACGCGAAAGTGTATGGTTTCTAGAGCTCCAGCGCTGGAAATAAAAGAACAAAACAGAAACTTCTTTTGGAAGACGGTGTCGTAGAGTATCTGCTTGATTTGAGGCTCGTGATCCGCCAAGCGTCACGACGGGTACTACTTGTACCGCAACAAATATCCTCAAATCTACAGCGTTTCCGTGTCAAAGACCCAGCATTTCGAACAAGATCGGCTCCCAAAAGCTTCTTCACTTGCAACCGAGTGATGAGCATCCAATCCCCTTCCTGCCACGATTATTTATGCCGGCCATGTGCCACAATTATTCACGTTGCGAGGCTAGCCTGGCAAACCCGAGCGCCCATCCGCGCTGCCTGGCCTGCGCACATACTATGGCGCGAATTCAAGCCGCGCTACATGTGTCCATCGGGTGCGCAGCTCCCAAGAACAATCGCATGTGCGTGCCTTCCACGGGGGACCGGGCGACGCTGCGTTTCACCTTTTTTTTCTGCGACGAAAAGAAAAAGGATTTAATTTTCACTACCGGACGCGCGCGCGTAAGTCCAACCCGCAGTTATTTGCGTCAGCATCAATCACAAGCTGGAACACAAATTAAAAAGGGTCCGTCCACGAAACAAAAAGTTTGGAAGCAGTCTTTCAAATATTAAGCCAAGCTGCAGAACCGGCACCTCCCTCCACAAAATTTGGAAACTGTGTGTGGAAGGGATCAGCGACCTTCCGTATCGATCCATCGATTCTCCCACGAGATTCAACTATTTTCGTAGTAGTATCCGTCAGGTTCCCACGAAATTCAACTGTTTTAGTATTCACCGCCGGCAGCGAGCAGACCACTTCAATGCAATGCTCTCCGGGTCGTGCTCATCTCAACATCTCAGGGAAAATTCTTGCATTGCTTTTGGTGCTGTTGCGCGAGAGAGGGACTCTTGCTCGCCGCGACCCGCGCATTCAATGGACACCTCGCTTCGGAAACTTCCGTGAGCCGATCCACCCAACACGACGGGGAAGATCAAATTTCTTTTTTTTGTGTGTGTCTGTGTTCGTGCCTTGTCGATTCTTTGAGAGCGATGTCGACGCGCTTGGCTGGACGTGCTCTCACATCGTCTCTAATCCTGAGCGTAATAACCTTTTAATCCTAATGAACTCGTCCGACGTTACTTCTGCTCCCGGATTTTCTACGCGAAGCAAAGCCGGGCCGGGGAGGCTCTGCGCGCGCGGTTCTGAAACCCGGGCAGCCGTGTAGGTACATCCAGCGCCGCAGAAGATCCTGTGGTGGGGGCGCTGGGAGCACGACGCGTACGCGCGGGCAGCGTGGCCGTAGCTACGGAACCGTACCGCCACTTGTACCCGCCGCGCCGCCCCACCACGTCGCCCTCGCCGGGATCCCGTGCGCCCGCCCGCCCGCCCACAGCGTTCTCCAATTATTAGTGCCCCTTTTTTTTCCCATTTCTTTTGAAGTTTTTTTTCCTCAGTGGGATTTTGGTTGGTCCAACCCCAGCTAGGCAGAAACACACCATAATCCAGATCCACCAACCTAGGGCCCCGTTCGTTTCCACCTCTAAAATTTAGATATCTGTCACATCAAAGAGAATCTTACTATTTAGTAGTAATTTTATTAATTTAATAACAAAACCTATGTCGCGACTCCCTCTAATTTGCGAGACGAATCTAATGATCCTAATTAATCTATGTTTTGCTACAGTGATGCTACAGTAAACATCTTCTAATAACACTATAATTATCCTCGTTAGATTCGTCTCGTGAATTAGATAGAGAGTCTGCAATTAGTTTCGAGATTAGACTTTATTTAAGACTCTCAAAACGATAAAATTCTCTTTGATTTGATCCCTCTAAAAATTAGATAGGAGAAACGAACAGGCCCCTAATGCCGCCACTTTCAACTTACGAAAGCGGCACGCATCGCAAGCTACCAAAAGGAGGCACGAGCTGGCCCGGTCAGCAGCAGGATCGCACCAGTCCACTGGGGGTGGTGGTCCAGGCCGCGGATCACGGACCCGTACGCCGGCGTCCGTACACGGCGGAAAATCATTTCTAATCTCTGCCAGCGCTTCTGCCGGCGTTGTTTACTCCTCTTTACTGTGTGCGTGAGACGGAGGAGAGAGGGAGCGCGGAGCACGAACCCTGCTGTTAATTAACCCTGCTAATCCGCCGTACTTGCTTTGTCCCCGGTGGCCCCTGCTTTCCGTACAGGCGGCGAGCGCGGTGGAATCGGTCGTACCCGCCTGGGTTTGCAGGCTAAGCCGGCAAATTATTGCCACTCTTGGTGCCTGCCCCCACCTACAAATGTGACAAAACAAAAATAAATAGTTTGGTTGTTTTTAAACCAAGAAGAAGAAATAGATACTACTATATACAACCAACAAAGCTGTTCAGCTCCGTTCCTCACCTCCAAATGTACATGTCCCGCGATGTCACTGTTACGCCAACTAATTGCGGTATTACACTATTGGCAACGATATGCTGTTATATAAGGTGTGATCTTGGATTCCTTAAGAAAAAAAAGGTGTGATCTTGGATGTCATAGCTGGCTGACCTAGATACGTTGAAGTAGATCTGAACAAACAGAGATCCAGAACCACCAAAGTATTATATCCATCGTACGTAGTTACAATTTTTTTACGGTGACCGTACCATGTTGGCAACATGAGCACACCTGCTTGGAGCAACGGCTACCTCACGACCTAGCTATCGAAATGCAAGCTCGGTTATTAGCCTCTGGATCTCGTATTATAAGGTGATGCTAATTTTCAATTGATTGAAATTAACTGTTTTTTTCAGTTGATGCTTGCTGGCTGTTAGATCTTCCTCCCCTGCCATGCTAACTCGTCCATACCTAGCTTCCCCGCCCTGGCCCTTGCCCAACCATTGCCACATGCCGCCCCGCGGAGCGGCGCCATCGGTGTCTCCGATGTCTCCCCCGTCACTACCGTCAGATCCTGCCACCCCCGCACCCCTTTTAAGTCCGACAACATTGAATTCCCTTCTGAACAACCCGCCAAGCCTAACCTGAACCCGACGGCGGCCATTGCTGCTCCTTGCTTTGCTTGTTCATCGACTAAAATTGCAGGCATTGAAGATCAGCATTTCGGTATATTATACATCTCTCATGATGCAGTTAGCCTGAGGCTGCGCTAAGCTGTAACGGCACGGAGGCCCTAATTAAAAATACACTTTCCGGCTCTCTGCTCTTGGGACGCCAGTACAATAATCGTCCGAGCACAGGATCATCTCACAGCGCCAGCATCTGGGCTCATGCGCCGCGCCATTTTTCTACTCGGAAAATGCGTGGCCTGCAGCATCGGTACAGGTGTACCACACATGCGACCAGGCGATTGATTGGTCCGGCCAATCAGGTGCTCGCTGAGGAATCTGTTTTTTCATCATCGAGCAGCATAATGCCTCGTCTTGAGATTCTCCCCGATAATTTGGTTTGGGTTACAGCTAGGTGCTCTTCTTGTGCTGCAATATGTCGATGTTCTAGTGAGTTGCCAGATGGAAACGTACCTAGAGATGCAAACTGTGCCGTGCACTACTTCTGGATTTTTAATTTGATTTGTGCGAAGGACCTGCGGAATAATCCATCAGAATAACTAGAAATTGAGCTTGAGTAGACAATGACAGCATGGCTTTGAAATCTTCGTACTACTATTATTGGAGTGAATCAAATTGGACGAGGATCGTCCAAGCTACTAAGCAACAACTAAAACGCCTAAACAATGGGATGGACCACATACATAAATGTACATGTTGCCAGGTAAATTCAACTGTTTTCCAGTACTTGCAAGATCTCATCCGTATCGACTAATTCAGCGTGTAAGAATTCTACAGGGATAATGCCGTTTGCTGGAGCTACAGCTTCCAGAGCAATGTATGCTTTGAACGTTATCCTAGCTAGATAGAAGAAACTAAGGCTCTGTTTGGAACGAAGGAATTAAAACACGGGAATAGGAAAAAATATAGGAACGAAGAAAACACAGGAATCTAAAATATGAGGAAACCACAGGAATTCAAAACAGAGGAATGAAGAATTTAAAGTGTTTGGAATGGAGGAATGAAAAACAGTGGAAGAAAACATTACAATAACTAAATAAATCTTTAGAAGCCTGTACAAATAAAACTAGTAGCCTCCTGCCATGTGAATACCTGTGTAGTTTATAAATAGCTTTCTTCTTGTATAGTACTAGTATTTGCTAAACCTAAAGTATTAATAGTGCATTATAGCTCATAAATAATTGTTGCATGCAGAGTATTAGTCTTCTTTGCATTATTTTTTATTTGAAAGTGATCGGATGAGCTCAGCAAAAATATTGACCTGCCTGCTCTGACATGCATGTGACAAGGTTGATTAGCTTTTCCATTGCATGCAGCAAAGCTTGAGAGGAAGAGAGAGGGCGTGCAGTTTCCTTTAGGTCTGACTGCATTTTTTCCTTCCCGTGAAACATAGTGCAGCGCTTCCTTTCCACAGGAAAGGAATGAATGGAGGGATTCCTTCGTTCCAAACGTGCAGAAACATTCCTTTCGAAAGGAATGAGTTCCTGTAAATATTCCTACGCCAATCCCTTGTTCCAAACGGACCCTAATAGTGTCGCTGTGAAACTGCGAAAGGGCAGTTGGGTGGTGAAATCTATTAGACTCTTTCATTTTCAGGACAACTCATACTGCGGTAGTCCTGGTAGCGACAAATAACAGAAAAATATAGTAGCTAAAATGACCAAAAAGATAAAACTGTATAACTAAAAAATTAGAAAATGGACAAAATACTAATTTGTTAGCAGTGTCACAGAAACATATGTAGCATCACATAAAGGGAACTAAGAAAATACTACTATGAAATACTAATTTTTTTAGCAGTGGGGCTTGAATGAAACCGAAAAAACCTTACTTTTTAGGAAGGACTACTCATACATTGGACACTAATCTTAAAATTGATAAATGCCCCTATTAAGTTATATCACAAACACCTAAAAGAAGAGGAAAAAAATACAAAATGGTGTTAGGATTTTAATTCTACCAATATTATTTTGTCAGGGTAGGATTTTATGTGGCTTTAGAGGTTGAATTATAAATGAAAACTACATCTAATATATACAAAAGAAATACTACATCTAATATATATACAAAAAGAGAGTAATTGTTTGTCTTTTCGGACCCAACTTTATAAGATGCCACTGCAAATTGGTGGTAAAACCATCTCACCCCTCGATGGATGCTAGATATCGATTACTCTACCGATCATCCTCTACGAAGGCCAACACGTAAGCACATTGATAGTTATTTGGCAACTCATTAATCCTTGCTTCGCGTAGCCAGGAATTGTATCCATGCATCCTACTCAAGCAAGAATTAATTCTAGATGATATCACTACATCTATGTTTAATACCATACATCTATTACCGTATCGGCTACAATAAACTCGTCTGGTCAACACATACCATGAACAAGTCATTGCGACGTGAGCCGTCTGACCTCCTTTAATGAATCCTGACCTCTATCCTTCACATGTTACTCAAGGTGCGAGCAACACGAGAACCTTCTTGTGGACATATAATACCTCAAAGATGGAAAAATGAAGGATTGAAAAATATAAAAATTAGAAAATGAAACGAAAAATTCCCCACACTTGGATGACGGTGAAAAAAGAAAAAGAAAAGAAAAATGGGGCGAGATTTTAGAGAAGGCGAGGGGAGGCAGCCGCATAGGATGCCACACAGATAGTGCCGCGCCGGATACGCAACCGCCCGAGTCCAGTCCAGGTCCAGCGCAGTCCGCACCCGCAAAAATCCCACGATCTCGCTTTCTTTCCTGCTATATAGGCGTGCGGCCGCTGCCTGCTCTGCCGCATTGCCATTCTCTGCTCGGGGGACCTCCGCCGAGCACTCCGCGTCGGCGAACGGCCGCCTTGCCTTCTTCAGCTGCGACGGACGGAGGAGGCCAAGATGGACGACAAGGCGGCCAATCTGGACGCCGTTCTCAAGGAGGCCGTCGATCTTGTAAGCCCCTTCTCCCCCAAGAACTCGCCCCCAGTTCATCGGGCTTCGTGGGTGGATTCCGGAGATGTTCCTCGGTTTTTCTTCCTGCCGCTGCTCGTTTCTTGGATTTTCGGTGCGGTTTCCTTGGCTGGAGGTGAGGTTTAGGTGCCGGGTGGTGGATTAGTACTTCGTGTTCTTGGTCGATCTCGATGGGATTTCTTGGTCCCAAGCGGCATCGCGGTTTGGCACTTGCCGATTCCGTCTGCCGCGCGCTCCATTCCGGTCGGTGTTCTTGGTTCGTGTCAGCTACTTTTCTTTAAAGTTTCTTTTTTGGTGGGTTCTGCCTTTTTCCTGCAGCAAATCCGTACGCCTCCCTCCTTTTTTCTTCCCAATCCGCGCTGTTTGTCCTGAAAAGCGGGAGGAATCTTGTTCTTGGGGTTCTCTTCCTGATCCCCGCGGCTTGGTCTGAACGAAACTTGTGATGTGATGCGTTTCTTGTGCTCGTGCAGGAGAACATCCCGCTCGACGAGGTGTTCGACAACCTGCGATGCAGCCGCCAGGGCCTCTCCACCGCGCAGGCGGAGCAGCGCCTCGACCTCTTCGGCCCCAACAAACTGGAGGAGAAGCAGGTACGCGAATCCGCGCGCGCCCCCTGCTTCATGCGTTCCTGTGCTACCCTGTTTGTCCCACGCATCGGCGTGGCGTTTAACATGATGGATTGGATGGATGCTTTGTGTGTGAGCAGGAGAGCAAGTTTCTCAAGTTCCTGGGGTTCATGTGGAACCCGCTGTCATGGGTCATGGAGGCCGCAGCCATCATGGCCATCGCTCTTGCCAATGGAGGAGTAAGTTTGCTGATTTCCGCAGCGTGTAATGAGCAGTGGGGACTATGGATTCAGAGGAATTGATGTGCTTCTGTTGATTTTTTTTCAGGGGAAGCCACCGGACTGGCAGGACTTTGTGGGAATCATCACGCTGCTGATTATCAACTCCACCATCAGTTTCATTGAGGAGAACAATGCCGGCAATGCTGCTGCCGCTCTCATGGCCCGCCTCGCGCCCAAGGCCAAGGTATCAGCGGGATCTAGTTTCTTTCTGGGTTTGGTGCTCTGTTTTAGGCTCTGCAGAGTACTGATTTGGGTTTGTTGTGATGAAGGTTCTTAGAGATGGCCGGTGGAGCGAGGTGGAATCAGCTATCCTTGTGCCCGGAGACATCATCAGTGTAAAGCTTGGGGACATCATCCCGGCCGATGCTCGTCTCCTTGAGGGTGATCCTCTCAAAATTGATCAGGTTATTGCAAATTGCAATTGGCCCTCATATGCTGTTCTGTTCGATTTGAAAAGCTTGTGCATCTGAATTCTGATTTTCGGAGGTTTACTTGTGCAGTCAGCACTCACTGGTGAGTCCCTGCCCGTGACGAAAGGCCCTGGTGATGGAGTATACTCTGGCTCCACATGCAAGCAGGGTGAAATTGAGGCTGTTGTCATCGCCACTGGTGTGCACACATTCTTTGGTAAGGCAGCGCATCTTGTCGATTCAACGAACCAAGTGGGCCATTTCCAGAAGGCAAGCTTCTAGTCCCTTATCAAGTTCTTCGTTTACTTTGTTCATTCATAATATTTTGATGATGAAGGAACCTGTTGCTTTGTATCCAGGTTCTGACTGCCATTGGGAATTTCTGCATCGTTTCAATTGCTATTGGAATGGCGGTGGAGATCATTGTCATGTATCCTATCCAACGCAGGGCTTACCGACCAGGAATTGACAATCTCTTGGTTCTTTTGATTGGAGGAATTCCAATTGCAATGCCCACTGTTCTTTCTGTCACTATGGCAATTGGGTCCCACCGCTTGGCTCAACAGGTAATCCACATGTTCAACCAGTAGAAGAATGATGTTTATTGCTCACGTGAATCAGATGTAAAATCACTGCTTAATGTTGTAGGGAGCAATTACAAAGAGGATGACTGCAATTGAGGAAATGGCTGGCATGGATGTTCTTTGCAGTGACAAGACAGGGACATTAACCTTGAACAAGTTGACTGTGGACAAAAATCTTATTGAGGTATTCATTTTTATATTACAAGTTCATTAGCCCTTGCCGTCTGTACACCCTCTCCATTGCATTTAACGTCAATGTTAATTGAATCAGGTTTTCCAAAGGGGTGTTGATCAGGATACTGTAATATTAATGGCTGCCCGAGCTTCACGTACAGAAAATCAGGATGCCATAGATGCCACAATAGTTGGCATGCTTGCAGATCCAAAGGAGGTATATCAGATTACATTCTGTTTCATTTTTTTGATGTACTGTTGTTACTCTTTATTCCATTTCTAACATCAATTGTTTGTTAAAAGGCTCGTGCTGGCATTCAAGAGCTCCATTTTCTGCCCTTCAACCCTACTGACAAAAGAACTGCTTTAACCTACCTTGATGGTGCCGGTAAAATGCATCGTGTCAGCAAAGGAGCACCAGAACAGGTAATAATCAGCAACTTTTGGATTTTGTTTTGTTTGGTGACTGTAATGTACTTACTTATGGAAGTACAACAGATTCTTAATCTTGCACACAACAAAACTGATATTGAGAGGAGGGTCAGAGCTATAATCGACAAATTCGCAGAGCGTGGTTTGCGATCCCTTGGTGTGGCTTACCAGGTTTGCGATCTAATGACCTTGCAAAATCTCAGTACTAAGACACTGTGACTTAATGTATTTTTACTTTACTGACTATGCACATACAGGAAGTACCGGATGGTAGGAAAGAAAGTCCAGGAGGACCATGGCAGTTCATTGGACTCTTGCCTCTTTTTGATCCCCTCGGCATGATAGTGCAGAGACAATCAGGAGGGCATTGGACCTTGGTGTGAATGTCAAGATGATTACTGGTAGGCACCCTTTATTTTACTGATTCCTCTAAACCAAAAGTTTGGTAACTCATTCTGGCTAGCTACTTGATTTAATGTGTTTGCTGAATTAACTAGTATTCCAGGATGGTTATGAAAACTTTTTTGAATCAGTCTTGTAGTTTCTGGCTGTTTCAATTTTCCTAGAAAATATCAAGTATGAAATATTTTTAAACATTATGCCAAACTGGATAGTTTGTAACAGTTATTGAGTGATGTGGATGCTAAGGTTAAAATTCCTCCTAATGTTTCCAGGTGATCAACTTGCTATTGGGAAGGAGACAGCACGTCGTTTAGGAATGGGTACTAACATGTACCCATCATCTGCTTTACTCGGACAAGACAAGGATGAGTCAATTGCTGCATTGCCAATTGATGAATTGATCGAGAAGGCTGATGGATTTGCTGGCGTCTTCCCAGGTAAAGTACCTTCTGACAATTGATGATGTTTCGGTTTAGAGTACTATTTCAACCGATGTAGCATTCATCCATAGCTCATATTTAACTGTTACCTAACAGAGCACAAGTACGAGATTGTGAAACGCTTGCAAGCAAGAAAACATATCTGTGGTATGACCGGGGATGGTGTAAACGATGCACCTGCTTTGAAAAAGGCTGATATTGGCATTGCAGTGGATGACTCGACTGATGCTGCTCGTAGTGCTTCCGACATTGTCCTAACCGAACCAGGCCTTAGCGTGATTATTAGTGCTGTCCTTACTAGCCGAGCAATTTTTCAACGGATGAAGAATTACACCGTAAGCTACCTATAGCTAATTTTCAGATTTGAGATCTTCATTCTTGTCACGATTTTTCTAAGTTCAGTTGTGCATGCAGATATATGCTGTATCAATTACCATCCGTATTGTGGTATGTATTTGTTCCTTTTATGTTCTAATGTTTAAATTATTGTGTACTATCTGTTTGACTCCTTGGACAAGTAATTCACTTTATCTCTACACAATCTGTTGCACAGCTTGGATTTATGCTTCTTGCCTTGATTTGGAAGTTTGACTTCCCTCCATTTATGGTCCTGATCATTGCTATCCTCAATGATGGTAAGTATCTTTTCAGCTAACTCATAAAGATATTAAATTCTAAAATTGATCTGGTAACTCATGTTTCCATTTTTTTTCTACTTTCTGACATGAATAGGCACCATTATGACCATTTCAAAGGACAGAGTAAAACCATCTCCACAACCTGATAGCTGGAAGCTTGCTGAGATTTTTACAACTGGGATTGTTCTTGGTGGATACCTAGCTTTGATGACTGTCATTTTCTTCTGGGCAGCATACAAGACTAACTTCTTTCCTGTACGTGCTAGTAATTTCGTAACCATTTCTGTAATCTGGGTATAGTTCATTTGACCTTTTTCTAATTCTTGGCATGATTTGATATTTTGCAGCGAGTGTTCCACGTTGAAAGCCTAGAGAAAACTGCTCAGGATGATTTTCAGAAGCTTGCTTCTGCTGTCTATCTTCAAGTCAGCACAATTAGTCAGGCTCTTATCTTTGTGACGCGGTCGCGCAGCTGGTCATTTGTGGAACGTCCTGGGTTCTTGCTGGTCTTTGCTTTCTTGGTGGCACAGCTGGTAAGTGATTTGAGTTGAGTTCATTGTCTTTTATCTTGCTGGCATTACAGCTTTATTGTACTTTATCTTGCTGATATTGTTTTGCATCTTGTTTGCAGATTGCTACTATAATTGCTGTATATGCGAACTGGGCATTTGCTTCGATCAAGGGCATTGGATGGGGCTGGGCTGGTGTTATCTGGCTTTACAACATTGTGTTTTACTTCCCACTTGATGTCATCAAGTTCCTCATCCGTTACGCGTTGAGCGGCAGGGCGTGGGATCTCGTCACAGAGAACAGGGTAAGAACACACTTTGAGCACCTGCTAATCCCAACATGTCACTTGTATACTCATCTTTGTTTGATGCGGGCCATGTAGATTGCGTTCACAAGGAAGAAGGATTTTGGAAAGGAGGAAAGGGAGCTCAAGTGGGCACATGCCCAGAGGACACTCCATGGTCTTCAGGCACCAGAGGCATCCATCTTTGAAAACAAGACCACCTTCAGCGAACTGAATCAGCTTGCAGACGAGGCCCGCAGGAGAGCCGAGATGGCGAGGTATTCACGATGCTAGAACATTCCATGATCCTGAGCCGTGTTCCTTTCCTTGAGCATTTGAACTGAGCCTATATTTGAAATGTGCAGGTTGAGGGAGCTGAACACCCTGAAGGGAAAGATGGAGTCGGTGGTGAAGCAGAAGGGACTGGACATGGAGACCATCCAGCAATCTTACACCGTCTGATCTGATTGATTGTAGATTGCTTTCTTGCTATATGTACTAGTATAGTAGTTAGCAATAAGGAACCCATGATGGAGAGGATATATGTTTTCTGACGTCGGTCGGTGTGGTGCTTATTGCCAAAGATTCATTCACCCCTGCCCATATACCGTCCGTCCATTAACCACCCCCGGCAGATTGAGATATACTCCTAGTCCGACTTTGCTAGATGATGATTGATTATTATATACAGTAAATTCTTTGTTTTCGCATCTTGTTCTGCACTCTGTTTCTGGTTTACCTGCCAAGGATCCCTATTGCAGTATTGCTCTGCTCTCTGGTCTGTGTTCTTGAATCTGGGATTGGTTGCATAGAGACATGACGGATCATGTGCAGTGTCACAATGGGGGCTATGGACAAAATCAATTTGCCTCACATGACTGAGAAATGGTTGCCGATGATCAGGTTGTGGGGCTGCATTGGTTGCAGCGATGCAGAATCCGGGATGGCTAGGCAAGTCCTGATGAATTGATTTCTTGGCATGTGCGGTGTGGCGTTCTCGGGACACCTAGCTAGTGATCCACATGGTGTGGAATGTGACTCCACATGGGCTGCAACGGTTGGGATGGGGTACCGGAACGGATGCGGTACGGGGTCACATACATTTGGAGTACGGGACAAGCAGATCGAATCCTGTATACTAGGTGCTCGAAACGTACAGCAGGCGGCGTGTTGATCAGATCGGAATCTTCCGATGGTCAGGCCCAGCAGCAGCTCGCGGGAGAGGGAGATTTTTGCTATTTTTTCCAGATATTTAGTGGGCTTCAATAAAATGCTCATGAAATCATGTGTACACCGGTAAAATGTCTATATACATTTTTCTAGACAAGATTGCCCCTTGCTTTCTTCTCCTACCTCTCGTCATCCTCTCTCTCTCTTCTGGCCCGTGCGCGATTGCCATCCGCGAGCTCACGGCAGGGCGATGGCGCGGTAGCCGCTCGGTCGCGGGATCGGCCCGGTCCACCCACGGTGAGCGCAAGCGCGGATTTGGGCGTGGGATTGGCACGACGGCGACCTCCCCTTGGACCCGATGAGCGCCTGGGGAGAAGCGAGGCTTGACCGGGCCGCGGCGAGCACGGGTGGCTGGACGGCGAGGCTCTACCTTCGGAGAGGCACGCACGAATGGAGGGCAACCACCATGTCCGTCCGATGAGCAAGCAAGTTTCGATCTTGATCAGCTATGGAGGTGGTAGGAGGAAGAAGAAAGTAAGGAGCAATCTTGTCTAGAAAAATATATACGGACATTTTACCGATACACATGATTTCGTGGGAATTTTACCGGAGCCCCACGGGACATAGGCATTTTAGCGAAACCCACGAATAGCTGGGCAGGTCTCGGCCCCAGCATTTTGTGTGGTCTTTGCGCCCATGCCGTGATGTGGTTGGATGGGCTGACAAAGAAGCCCATATCGACCCGCGTTACTCAGTAGCCCGAAGGAATCTGGCCTTAGGCCATGCTCGGCCCGAAAGAAATCCAGCCGTCCCGCGGCGAGCGCTGCCGTCCACACACGGCATATCCTCTCCCGCGCATCCATGAACACCGGCAAACCCCCGGCGCCGCCCGCCGCCATGCGCGCCTCCCCTCCTCCCCTCTGCCATGCCCCCGCTCTCAGCGTCTATCTCCTCCCTCCCCACCTCCCCGCCGCGGGGCACCGACACTTCCGCCTCCCGCACCTCCGTCAAACTCATCCGCTCTCTGGCCCGCTCCCGCCGCGCGGACCTCTCTCACCGCGCGCTCCTCCTCTTCCGCTCGCTCCACTCCGGCGCCGACCCGCCGCCGCTCCGCTACTCCCTCCCCGCCGCGCTCTCCGCGGCCTCCTTCCTCGCCGCGCTCCACGAGGGCCGCCAGCTCCACGCGCTCGCCGCCAAGGCCGGCCTCGCCCCCGCCCACACCATCGTCGCCAACTCCCTCGTCCACCTCTACGCCTCCTGCGGCCACCCCGACGCTGCGATCGCCCTCTTCCGCCGCGTCCCCGACAAGTCCCTCGTGTCCTGGAACGCCGCCGTCGACGCGCTCGCCGGGAACGGGGACCACCTCGGCGCGCTCGACCTGTTCCGCGAGATGCAGCGCGACGCCGCGCTGGCGCCGGACGCCTACACGGTTCAGAGCGTGCTCGGCGCGTGCGCCGGTGCCGGGGCGCTCTCGCTCGGCGTGTACGCGCACGCCCTGCTCCTCCGCGAGCTCGGCGGCGGATCTGGCGACGCCGCGGCCGTGTCCCGCGACGTGCTGATCAACAACTCGCTGGTCGATCTCTACAGCAAGTGCGGCGCGGTGGAGCTCGCGCGCCAGGTGTTCGACCGAATGCCCGAGCGCGACCTCGTGTCCTGGAACGCCATGATCCTCGCCCTCGCCAACCACGGCTGCGTCCGCGAGTCTCTGGAGCTGTTCGACCGGATGACGCGGACGGAGAACATCACGCCCAACGCGATCACGTTCGTCTCAGTGCTGAGCGCGTGCAACCACGGGGGCTGGTGGACGAAGGCAGGAGGCATTTCGCTGCCATGACGAGCGAGTACGGAATCAGGCCAAGGATCGAGCACTATGGGTGCATGGTGGACATCCTTGCTAGGGCAGGGTACATTGAGGAGGCGCTCGATGTCGTGGCTGGAATGAACTGCCGGCCTGACTCCATCATCTGGAGGAGCCTACTGGATGCATGCTGTAAGAAGAATGCCGGGTTGGAACTCAGCGAGGCCATGGCGAAGCTGGCGCTTGATGTGCCTGACGACGCTGTCAGTGGTGTCTATGTGCTCCTCTCCAGGGTCTATGCGTCTGCGCAGCGGTGGAACGATGTGGGCAAGATCCGACAATTGATGAACGAGGATGGTTTCAAGAAGGAACCAGGGTTCAGCTCCATTGAAATGTATGGGTTGCAGCACCAGTTCGTTGCTGGGAGACACATCACATCCTCAGTCGGAAGAGATATATCAGAAGCTGGATGAGATTCAACAGAGGCTCATGTCTGCTGGATACAAGCCAGACTTGTCGGAGGCAGCTATGGTAGCCGATATTGACTGCACCAAGGGTGCTGCTTTGCGGTTGCACAGTGAACGGCTTGCAATATCGTTTGGCCTACTCAATGCAACACCTGGGGCACCCATTCGGATTCTGAAGAACCTTAGAGTGTGCAAAGACTGCCACACCATCAGCAAGCTTATATCAAGGTTGTATGATGTGGAAATCATTGTAAGAGATCGGATTCGGTTTCATCACTTCAAGGATGGGTCATGTTCTTGCAAAGATTACTGGTGATTCGAGTCATGATTTGTAGTGTATAGAAAGAAAGATCCTGCCGTTGTACTTTTAGAAGCTGCAGCTAGTAGGCATCCAAGACGACTTGGAGCGTTCAATGCTGGCAAACACAGCAGTGTTTGCTTCTCACAGGCATCCACTTGCTGCTTGGCGTGACATATTTAGCATGTTGAGTTAGATTATTTCCCTCACCTGAACTATATTTCGTTTACTCTGAGTCTGTCTGTCTCCGGTGAGCATTTTTGTCATTCTTGTCTGCATCGTCAACTGACTGAGAAGTTCAGTAGTAGTCCAGATTCCAGAATAACTTCACAAAAAGGGTATCAGTCCAGAATAAATAGTGAATATAATTTTAAAATCACTAATACAAATTGTAAATTCATCCATTGTGAGGTAAATGGATTCTGCAGCAATTTATAGAGATTTTACCGTAAAAAGGCTACTATAACCATCGAAGGACCTGCCAATTTTGATCCTTTCCCTTGTATATAACAAGCAAGTTTTGCGTGCATCTGCGCCTCCGTTCCTATCGACTGTTGGATCGTGCGCATCGACGCCTCCGTTATCGTCGACTGCCGGACCGCATCTGCACCGCCTTCGCTGTCGACTGCTGGACCGCATCTGCGCCGCCTTCGCTGTCGATTGTCGGACCGTGCGCATCAGCGCCTATGGCACTACACCATTGCACACTTTTGGCAACAGTAATATGTGGGCAAAGGTTGTTAATTAAACAAAACTAAAATGTCAAAAATTCTTTAGAAATTCACCAACATATCATCTGTCGGCAATAGTATAATCAGGCGCGTGTAAACTGTCGGCATTGATCAACCTGGTAGGCAAAGTGTCGGCAATGATTCTACAACACTATATGTCGGTAGTTTTTGCACTGTGACGATTTAAGTGTCGGCAAAAGAGGTTGGGGCAGTAGTGAACTGAATCTGAGCCGTGACGCGCGAAACAAAATTGTGAAATAAACGGCACTTGGACGCGATGCGTGAAGCCAAATTGGTCAGGAAGGAGAACGTGCTAACAAAATTCAGCCAGAAAAAAACATAGCGCCCAGCCACACGCCTCAGTCTCACACTCCAATCCTTCACACACAACTTGTTCTGCGCTCCTCCATCCCTAGCCGTCGTCCGGTTCGCCTCGAGGAGCCACGTCGACCGTCGGACCGCATCGGTGGCTCCGGCCACATCAACCCGTGAACCGCATCTCGTCCTCCTTCGCTGTCAACTTTTGGACCACACCTGCGTCTCTTAGTTGTCGATTTGCTGGAACCCGTCTTCGTCTCCTCCGTCGTCGATTGCCCGACTGCTCCTCCTCCCTATTTGGGAAAGAGGAAATGAGTCAAAGCTATGGAAGTTCCTTGCGAAGGTACACACTTCAACCAAATTTTCGTACTTCAGATTCACAAACTGAAAGAGCTCTTTGTGGAAAACTGCAATTTAAAAAGCAAGGTGTCTGCTGCTCTCGCTGATACGGTCATTGCACTGCTAAACCAGATCCTTCGACTCGAGTCAGCACAAGCGGAGATCCTTCGCCACCTTCCAGACCTTGGTAACCCATCTGAATCCGAGCAATCTCACCAGCGTTGTCCTACATGCTAAGGCGATGCCACTTTGTTGGTCTTGAACTTTCTTAGTTTTCACAACGGATGTGTGTTTTCGAACATTGATTTGACTATTATACTAAACATTGATTTGATTGTGGTTGTATGTAAATATTAATGCTAATACAATTTTTATTACCTACTGATATACTAATTGTGACGAAATCTGGTGACGGAATGAGGTACTGTTGGTCAATGCAACACGTGGTCCACGGGGAGCTGATACGTGGACCAATAGAACACGGCACGTGGACTAATAGAATGACAACACATGGACTAGTAGGAAGGCGACACGTGGACCAATATAATGGTGACAAGTGGACCAATAGGACGACACGTGGACCAATAGGAAGGCGACACATGGACCAATAGGAAGGCGACACGTGAATTGTTGGGTGACAGGTGGAGCCGTTGGATTTGCGACATGCGTCCTTGCCACGTCGGATTGATAAGTCATTGCCGCCACGTGCCGTGTGCCACATCGGGCAGGGCCGTTAACTGTGCATCTAATGGACCTGACTTATGTGATGTAATATAATCGTCATAGAAGTTTTGATTCCGTGACGTAATGACTATTTCGTTACTGTAAAACAAATGTGACGCACTACCATGACAAATTGAATTTCGTCATAAATTCATCATGGTTGTTCTACAAAGATGAAAACTGGTGCTACTATGATGATTTTTGCTACACTATAAAAGGCCGTTTCTCTACTAGTGCGTTTTACACTCGCGCGAGTAAAGACATCGAAGATCATGAGACAGGCCGCATGCTCCGAGGCAGCAATTGAATTGCACCCTCTACCCAACATGTCTCTCAGCGCCACGCAAAAAATTGCAAGAAAACTTGCGGCCACAGAGCTTCGAACCAACGTGCTCAAGAACCAAGGCACCATAACATGATGCACTAGCCACTAATTCAAGTAGAAACTATTGTCCAGTGGAGAGGTGTGACCGTATTTAATAAGGGCAAAATGGAAAATTGCACTCGCCTTGACGCCTCACTGCCTAAATTCAAATAGTAAATTCCTTTCTTGGCCCTAGTTCAGTTGCTGGTTCCTTTCTTGGCCTAAAATTTTTGAACTTTCCCATTTGGCCTCAAAACTCGAAATCGGTTCCGTTTTAGGCCTTTCCATCGGGTCCGTGAACTCATGCCGTGAAAGGAGTAGTTTCTGCAAGGCAAAATTACCACCTAACCCCTAGCTCTGTGACTTGACCAAATGGAATTGAATAGAGCACACGAACAGAGAAGGCATTGGCGCTGCTGCAACGCATGGCTTCGAGGCACCGTCGGAGGGTCGCTGCTCGCTGCGGCTGAGGGTGCGTGCTCGTCGCTCGCCCGCGGATCCTGGCCACTCGCCGCGGGCTAGTGCTAGGGCGTCTCCGAGAAAGCGCGCGGCAGGCCATGGCGGCACGACAGGACATAACCTGTGATAACTCTATGCTGCACTTAGTCCATTTGATATATTTGTGCATGCTGTTGCTTTCAATTTCAATTATGAAAAAATTTCTGTTAAGATACTCATGAAATACGGTGGTTTTGTCTCCACAAATAGCTGAAATAATGCGTCACTTTGATGGATTAAAGTGTAAACATCAATGCTGAAATTTTGTGCAATTAAGATAAAATACTAATCAAATGACTGAGTCGATAACTAATACTTATTCTATTTTTTTGATAAGTGAACTCACCTTGTCACGAAAAGCGGCCAACCGGTCATTTTACACCACATAATTACACCATAGTTAACACGGTTAGTTGCTTCAACTAACAGAAAGGCCATAAAAGGAACTAGAATTTGGTTTTGAGGCTAAATAGGTAAGTTCAAAATTTTTAGGATCAAGAAAGGAATTTACTCAATCCCAAACCCTAGCGGACGGGAGCTGCCAGATCTCGCCGGTGTGCGGCCATGCGGATCCGCAGGAACGCCGCCCGCCTCCTCGGGTCCGCCTGCTCCGTCCGCGTCGCCTCGCCCCCTGATGTGGCGGCTCAATCCGAGTTGCTGAAGCCGCCGCCGCCGGCGTTCTGCTCAGCACCCGAATCCGGCGCCGCGGGTGACTTGACGAGCCCCACGACTGCCTCCGAGGATGCCTGCCAGTTCAATTGCAACCCGTGGGACCTCCTCGACAAGCTATCCATCTCCGATCCCCAGGTCAGCGCCACCACCGTTGCTCCCCATCTCCTCATTCTCCTCTCGCTATAGGTTGGTCTATGATGTCTGTGTATAGCCATTTCTCTGCTCTCATTGAGTCTTCGTTGGCTTCTCGATGCTCGTGGCACCGGTTTGTGCATGTCGCTAGGGTTGTCTGGCTGGTCTGATTACGTTAGCAGCGGGCTGTGCAGTGTGTGGGCTCCACTCTTTCGTGGCTGGACTAGCGTTAGCTAGACTTTTGTCGTAGTAATTTTGACGATGTGGCTGGCTCGTAGCTATGGTTCGAATCACTTTACTTAAAAAAGGAGGTTTCATTTTTTTATGGTACAATTTTAGTACATTTTAGTACTCTAGTGGGTTGTGGGAAGCATCATTTTTGTTGATGGTATGACTTATTAATCTGCTTCGATTTGATTAGGTGGAGGACAAACTCGTGGACAAGTACTTTATCTCCGTGCCCTGCAAGGCTAGCTGGCTCACAGCCACCATGCCAGTCTCCACTAAGAAGGAGAAGCGGTGCGTGGTTCATAGAGACAACACCACCAAACCACAACAGCAAGTTCAGAAGAAGATGCCAAAGAAGTTGGCTGTGAGCAAGGATAAGGGGAGTGAGCCCAAAAAGACGCCAAAGGTGAAGAAAGATGATCAAGAGATAAAACAACAGAGCTACAAGTGCAAGAAGAATGACGGCAGACAGTGGCAGTGCGACCGGGCGGTGAGCCGACCCAACACCCTTTGTGACTACCACTTCAACCGGAAGCGTGCCCATATGAGCTCCGAGTTTGCTTCCGTGGCAGCAGAGAAGGCAAAGGCGGAGACAAGGGCAGAGGCTCAGACAGAGGTGCTGCAACCAGTACTAGCCTCTAAGCCAGGCACTATCTCCAAGCCTCGGAAGAAAAAGCCGAGGCACGATTTTGGTGCAACTGATTGTTTCTACTACTATGCTGGGATCGGGCCATCCCGTAGCAAGAGGAACCATAGAAGCAGCATGAACGAATCTGTACCTCTAAAGAAAGAAGAAGAGAAACTAGCAGAAGACGGTTCTCCCACAGAAGGGAAGACTCAAGCTGCTGTTGATGACACAATTCAACATGCTACAGGTTGTGATGACAAGTCTGGTGGTGACGCCGGGATCACCGGCGTTGATGAAGGGAGCAATGATGACCATTTCGAGCTTGGAAGCTGTGACAGCAACATGAACATGTTTAGCAATTTTGATGGCAAGATGAATAAAGTGTGCACAAAGCAGTGGAGGAAGCCAGTGAAGAAGCGGTCGCTGAAATCTTTGATGTAAGTAGCAAGCACACAAGCACCTGTAGTGCACAAGATGAAAAATTTTAAGCTAGCTAGGCTAGGAGGCATTGTTATTGACTTCTCTGTAATGTATTTTTGTTTTTTGTTTCCCATCTGATCTCTGAAATTTTAGTTGAATTATTATAGTAATTTCATTTTACTTAGTTTATTTACTAGCCTGGCAGTCATAACAGTGGTATTGTAGTTGGTGTTGTAGTCTTCCAGAGTTGAGGCGTTCAAGAATACATATTTTCCTCTTCCCATTTGTGATGAAACACATGCAAAGCTTTTCTTACGTATTGATTTTTTAGACAGACGCTTGCTACTCGAGAAGAAACAATCACTACGGAAAACACAAAGTTTGTCATGTGCCATCCTTTTGTCGTGTGTCTTTTGTCATGCACACAACAAAGAGAACTTGTGTCGTGTGCTAGACAAAAGACACACGGCAAAGCTCTGACACACGACACCTCTAGACTTTGCCGTGTGCCAAGCTCATGTCACACGGCAAAGAAATCGGTGTTTGCCATGTGCTGGACAAAGATTGGTCCTTTGCCATGTTCTCTTGTCCCTGCCACACGACAAAAACGTCAGGTTTTGCCATGTGCACATGGCGAAACACACTGTCACTGTTCTGCCAGATGACGACACCTTTTTGTTTTGCCGATGGCTGCACATGGCACACGACAAAGTCTTTACCGTGTACCCAACATATGGCACATGGCAAAGCCGACTTTATCGATAGTCTTTTTACCGTGCGGGCTTTGCTGTGTGCCACCCCGACAGATATTTTACCGTGTGGATTTTGGTCTTTGCCGTGTGTCACGGACACATGGAAAAATGCCTTTTGCCCTAGTGACTTAAGCATGACCGTTGCTTTTGGACCTGATCTCAATAAAAAAATAATTCTTTGGACCTGATTACACCGTTGAAACGAGACTGAATTAATCATTGTGAGAGATTGGATTCGGTTTCATCACTTCAAGGATGTGTTGTTCTTGCACAGATTACTGGTGATTCCTGAGTCATGATTTGTAGTGTATAGAAAGAAAAGATCCTGCCGCTGTACTTTTAGAAGCGACTATGCAAGTCTGCAGCTTTAGGCATAAGACGTGGTGAATTGGAGCGTTCAATGGTGGCAAACACAACAGTGTTTGCTTCTCACAGGCCTTCACCATGGTGATGTAAAAGGTTATCAGTTAGCATCCAGTCTTGCTGCTACGCGTGACATGTTTAGCATGTTGAGTTATATTATTTCCCTCACCTGGTCTCTATTTCGTTCACTTCTGAGTGTGTCTGTCTCTCCGGTGAGCATTTTTGTCATTCTTATTTGCATCGTCAGTTGGCTGAGAAGTTCAAACATCTTATATATTCTGCAAATACGTTACCTCTATTTGTCTACTTTATTGAGGGGGATAAGTTTTTCCCTTGCAGCATCGTTTGATATTGGAGGCAGCAAGACATTTTCTTTGCGTCCACCGCATGTGTGGTCAGGCTCTATGTTGGCATGAGTGTGAAGGCTATTTCGATAGATAACGATAGAAGTCAATTAGGATGATTTAGAGGTAACAACATATTAGGATCTATAAAAGTCAAACAACTATAAAGTTTATGGTATACAAAAGTAGTATCGATATATTTAGTTCCCATGCTCCCTCCGATTTCAGTTTATTTTCACTCTTGAGTTTTTTTACTTATGTTTTGATCGTTCATCTTATTTAAATATTTTTAAAAATATCATATTTGTTATGATTTCGGAATCATATGGCAACAGAAAGCAGTGGTGTACTCATATGTTTGTTTTCTAAAAGATTATTTTTAATTAGTTATATAGGATCACTAATGCAAATTGAAACATAATCTGTAATTTTTAGTATTTGAATTAATATTTTCAATAAGACAAACACTTGGAGTGAGGACCACCGTGGCGCGCTCTAACTGTTCCGCAAGATGCAGCGCGACACCGCACCGGCGCCGGACTCGTACACTGTTCAGAGCGCACCCGCAACTCGGTGGAGCGGGCCCGGCAGGTGTTCGACCGGATGCGCGACCGCCATGATCCTCGCCGCCGCCAACAACGGCCGCGTCCGCCAGTCAGTCGACCTGTTTCACCGCATGAAGCAGGCGGAGAAGATCACATTTGTGTCAGTGTTGAGCGATCGAGCGTGTGCAAGTGCAACCATGGCGGTCTGGTTGGCGAAGGCCGGATACACTTCTCTGCAATGACAGAGCAATATGGTGTCAGGCGGAGGATCGAACACTTGGGAGTTTGGGTACATGCATGGTTGACATCCTTGCCCGGGCAGGGTATATCGAGGAGGCGCTCAATGTCGTGGCTGGAATGAATTGCCGGCCTGACTCCATCATCTGGAGGAGTCTACTGGACACGTGCTACATAGAAGAATGGCGGGTTGGAGCTAAGTGAAGCTGCGGCGAAGATGTCCCCAACGACTGAACGGCAAGGCTCACACAGCCAAAAGCCGTCGGCAGAGCCGACTTTGCCGTATGTCTTATTTCGGGCTCACGGTAATCATCTTGTACACGATAGAATTTTTTCTACAAAAAAGAAAAAGCTCAAAAAATTAACAAAAAAGTTTTTTTCTCTAGGAAGGCCTCACTAGACCATCCACTCATCCAAGTCCCTTGTCGCCTCCTATCTTACAAAATTTTTCGCAAACTATGCAGCTGGTGGGATTCAAACCTCAAACCTTCTCTTAGTGTCATAACACATCTTCCTATGCACCACAATATCTGATGTGACTACAATCCATTTTGATTCTTTACATATTACACTTAATGGAGTATAAATTGCTTATTTAAATCCTTAAATGAATTCAAATTTAAAAAATTATCAGATACAAAGTTTCACAACTTTTCGAGATCTACAACTTTCATTCTGGTTGTTTCTCCATCCGAGCTATTTATAAAATTTGAATTTTAAATTTGAAAAATTCAAAATTAGTTTTCGTTGACAAGACGATTCCAAATAAAAAATTTGTCAACTGCAAAATTGTATAACTTTTTGAGATCTACAACTTTTATTTTTTTTGTTTCTCCATCCGAGCGTCATTTGAAAATTCTAAATTTCAAATTTGAGAAATTCATACGTACCTTTTTGGTGGATAAAATTAAGTCAAATTAAAAAGTGTTGAACTATAAAGTTGTATAACTTCTGAAGATTTATAACTTCTATTTTGGTCATTTTTTCAACTGACAAAGTGTTAGTAACATTTATTTACAAATGTTTATCTC
The DNA here is from genome assembly GCA_031894775.1 of Chloris gayana. NCBI lineage: Eukaryota > Viridiplantae > Streptophyta > Magnoliopsida > Poales > Poaceae > Chloris > Chloris gayana. The sequence goes on from JAUNZO010005004.1 coordinate 61,344, forward strand.
TCTTCTAGTTTTATGAAACTATACAAGAGACGTAGATTTTATGAGCAATGTTACTTACTATCATTTTGTCGAATGAACAAATCACCTAAATAAAAGTAATGGGTCTTTAAAAGTTATACAACTTTGTAGTTCAACATTTTTAATTTGAATTTATTTAGGACTTCAAAATTTTGATTTGAATTTATTTCCGAGTGCCTAAAACAAAAACACATGGCAAAGTGCTCTTTGCTGTCTGGCTAAAAAAACACACGGCAAGAGCACTCTTTGCCGTGTCCATTCTTTTTGACACACGGCAAAAACTTTGCCGTATGTCTTTTTTAGCGCACGCCAAACAAAATCTTTGCCGTGTACCGAAAAAACACACACGGCAAAGTGTCGACACACGCAAAGCTCTGTCACCGGTGCTGTCTTGCTCTCTCCAGAGTCTACGCATCTGCGCAGCGGTGGAACCATTTGGGCAAGAAGATCCGGCAGTTGATGAACGAGGATGGTTTTAAGAAGGAACCGGCGGGATTCAGGTCCACTGAAATGGATGGGTCGCTGCACCAGTTCTTTGTTGCTGGAGACACATCGCGTCCTCAGTCGGAAGAGGTATATCAGACGCAGGAAGAGATTCAACAGAGGCTCATGTCTGCTGGGAACAAACCAGATT